>CM031244.1:539110804-539219609 GCA_018340775.1 Taxus wallichiana var. yunnanensis | reverse complement strand
AATAATGGGGCCCACCATTTCGCAATCAAGTGTCAAAGACCGGTGCCTAAATAAAAAAATTTCTCTTCATATCAACTATGCCACTTGTCGTAATGCGATTTATCCAAGTCAGCAAACCTGCGCGTAGTCCTCAAATTTTACATGTTGGCTGAAAATTTCAATGGACCATAACTTGCTCATACGAGCTTTGTTTTCTGATTTCTTTATATCAACGGAAATATCTTGAGATGATATTCAGTGTTGTAATGGTTTAGGGAGATTTAGGAATCATATGCGCTCAAAATATCCTCTGTATCATTTTTTATCAGCTTGCATAAACCATTTCCTTGGACCAAGTTTGATGGTCATATCTCTAGATCATACTCTTGATTTTATGTAAACCAATTTCCTCTCTTGGCTCCTGGGTATTCCTAAATTAGAATGGACTTGATTTTCATGCCTAAAACTATAAATATAGTGTGAGAGTTGAGGATGTAGAATATGATATTCTTCACGGCATAGGCATGTTTTTCCGACTAGCTATAGTTTAACTCATGATTGTTCAACAGGAATCTCATGAAAGCAATAGGTTCTTCTACACTTTCATCATTATTTTGGACCAGGATGGCAGAGACTTTATGCTCAGAGGCATAACAATACATAATGAAATCTTTATCAAAATTGGGACATACCAGAGTATGAAGTTTGGAAATGGCTCTCTTGATTGATTCAAATGATACTTTTCCATCATCACTCCATTTGAAACTTTCATAGGGATTCATTGTATGCAAAATTTCCCCATGGAGTGGTGAAGGTTGTCTTAGTCCTATATTCTTCTGCCACTTCAATCTAGTTGTATCATGAGAAACCATCAAGTAGTGAAAGCATTTTAGATCTAATGATTGCTTGCAGAATGTGATCCATGATTAGAAGTGGATAATTTTCCTTCAGGGAAGCCTGGTTCAGGTTGCGGAAGTCTATACAATTTCTTATCTTTTCATTCTTCTTCCGCATAGGGACAATATTTTCTAACCATATGGACTGGTGGATAGGAAAGATGATTCTTGCGTTTATCATATTTAAAACCTCTTCTTTGATGCTATCAATTTTTTTGATTATATGGCCTTTGACTTTGCTTGAAACGCTTGGCATTAGGATTCAAAGGGATTGAATGATGCATTTCCTTCGCTTGGAAGGACTTAAGCTCATCATAAGAATAGGTAAAAAAATTAATACTTTTTCAACAAATAAATGAACCTTCTCTTTTCTTCAGATGAGAAAAACTTTGTGATATTGACCATTCTCAACTTCTCTGTAGTGTCAATTTTTTCTTTCTTAAAATCGAGATAGGCACTTTGGGAAGGTTTCTTCAATTTTTGTTGGATGAATCTATCATTTTTATCAAATATTCAAGGGGGACCAGGCCTCTCGGAATCTTGTTTCCTTTAAGCTTGAGTACTCCCTCTTCATCAATCCCTTCGATTCCTTCTTTATATTCTTTAGCCATCGACTCTCTATGTGGATTATCACTCCCTTCAAATAAGAGGTTGTTAAAATTATCTCTCTTTCAAGAAATCAAGGAGTTGATTTTCTTCGTTGACTACACCGCCAATTATTTACATTATCAGGCACACTTGGTCTAAAAACCATCTCGACGGTCACCTTATCTTTGCCAAAGGATGGATGTGGTATGAATAAGGAAGCTGACACTGCAAGAGAATCATCCCTCCCATTCTGATCTTGAAGGATGGATTGGATGGAGAAAGCATTGAAGGATTCAATGCAATCCCATACCCTATTTATATAGTTATATAGTATTGTATTTTTTACTTGGTATTTTTTCCTTACCTGCTTGACTATCACTTATGCTACTCCGAGACACTTGATATTTTTGATGCCCATAGACTCAATGACATCCATACCTAGGAGGGGAGATTCTTATTATGTCATGTTATTGGTATTTTCAAATTAACTTTTGTACAAGAAATGGAAGGTTTATCTTGAAGGTGAGATCAAAACCACACCAGCTCTAAACCCAGTGCTTGAATGGATCCCGTTGAATTCCATAGTAAAAATCTAATTTTCTTTGTCCTCGATGAGGAAAGTAATATTTTCATCTCTTTCTAAATTGAGCAAATAATTTCCCATCCCATTATCCTGGAACAATATATTTTCTCTTGGATCATTTGACTTTTGGACCTTATATTTCATCTTGTGCACCGACAATAACTTATTCATCTCTCCCTTTACTAGAATGGTTGCAGAAGACCGATCTAGTTTAATATCTCCACCCAAATCTCTACAAAAAATTCTACTCAGGAGCATGCTGAAAGATGCTAGAATGTCCACTACTAGAATGGTGAGAAATAATTTATTCTCTTGAAAATCAGCCAAGGCCACTTGAGCATCCTTTATTTTACCCACCAACATAACTTATTTGGATTCCATGGAATAGCAAGATCCATTTTCATGGGTCAAGGTAATTCCTAAGGAATTTACTAATTTGATAGGCATGACATTATCAAAGACTCCAGAGTCTATAATACAATTATTAAGTTGGCAGCCTTTCACAATAAGGGATAGGTAGAAAGGTTCTACTTTATTGGTATTCGATGCACCAAGCGCCAACATGTTTTGTGAGGAATGTGTGGATGGTGTGGGGAGTATACCTTTATCATTGGGATCTGCAGTGCTAGGCTTTGGGGTACCATTTTTGACAACATTAACAAAACTCTTGAACTGAGCTAGATGAATTTGTAAATATTCCATCTCCATGATTTGGACTTTAAGATGATGTTTTACATAGTCAAATGGAGTTAAGATGATGTTCTAGAAATGGTAGAAGTTTTACATTGAGGGGATGGTGCTACCTTGGGAGCTTAGGTCTCTTTGATGGATGTGGTAGCAGATTTAAAAGGAGAGGTAGTGGCTGGTTTTGGTTGAGATTTAATAGATTTAGCTGGACTAGAATTAGGTGAGGGACTGACCTTAGAAATATATTTTGAACTAGGAGAGGTACCAAAGGACTTACTTGGTGTGGTAAAAGGATTCTTCCTTGCTATCAGATCTAGTTTCTCCTTGTTTGAAGCCATTGATGGTGGTAGTGGAGATCATTTGCCAATTATTTTGTTCTGGGGAATTTCAATAGAGGTGTATTCTTTCTTTTTGTTTGTTGTAATTTCCGAAGATGAAACTCCTTTATTTGATCTGGGCATGAGTGAGCACAACGCATGAGAAGTTTGGTGCTTCTTCATCATCATCATCTTCATGTAGACACCAAATTCGTGTCTTACGACCCCTTGTGACCCGCATCCCATTTCGCAACCTAACCTCATTACCTAAACCTTACACAATTATTTATTAATTACCTTGTAATTGATAAATCCCCATCACCTCACCTGCCACCTCATTTTGCCACCTCATCATGACCTAGCCCTAATCCTAAACTAACCTAATTAAAACCTAAAACTTGGTCTACACCTACACCCATGACTAAGGACCCCTTTCTCGCACCTAAAACCGACGTTCTAGTCACTTGACCAAGCCATGAACTAATCTCTCGGGAGAAAGCGGGGAGGTGGGCTGTTTTACTAAAAATAGCCTACTTTTTCCTTACCGATGCCGGTTCCTACTCGACCGCCGTCGGTTATGTAACCGCCATCGGTTCCCTGTAAATGGCCTCCCCAAACCAAAAACAAAGGATCGGAATTTCATTTTTGGGATCAGAGAAAAGGATTCTTTGAATCAAGAAAGAGCATCAGGAGCGATCGAGAAAACCCGGATCTTTACTTGACTGAGCAGAGACAAGTGAAGAGACAAGGAGAGTTAGCAGCAAGGGAGAGCAAGCCCAGGCTGCGCAACTAGATACCGAGCCTGTGATACTCAAAATTTGATCTCATTTGTGTGCCGCACCATCCTACCTCGGCTGCCTTTGCCATCGAGCTCTTGGACTGCATCTCCGTGAATAATCATAAGTTCCATCTTGCATGTCCTCTTTAATAACATTTCTTCGGCTTTTTGAATCATAAGTCCCTACAAATCCATCCTTGGATCTACTACCCAACATGTCATTGCATCTAATCTGTCATTCATCTAGATCTCATCACGCTATTTCCTAATATTACCTATATACACCCTACAAATAACACAACTACCTAATAACACCACCACCCCACAAAACAACTAACCTTCGGATCTGGACTCTACCGATATCGGTCATCAAGAATCGCCATCGGTTATCGAATCGCCATCCGTTATACGACTATAACCAATAACCAGCCTTTTCCCTACCCACTCAACAAAGTGATTTAATTAATATCTTATAGTCTTTTGTGTTAATTCATATTAGCGGGAACCGACCACCTTCGAAAGGAAGTTTTATATTTCCCGGCCCAAGGCGCTTTCTCATTTATTATCTAATTAAAATCTTGTGGTCTTGTGTTCTTATTTGCAGGTAGTCCTTCCAAGACAAAAAGGAGTTCTTCGCAGATCGGCACTGATCTTTCTCTACGGTACGCACACACCATCTCGACATTCTACAGGTATTCCTCCTAGCCCCAACCCTTATCTGTTTCTAAAAGGAATGAAACATTCCGAGTGAAACATTTTACTGCCAGGGGGACCCATCTTGGGTTTCTGTTTCTCTTGCTTATTTTCATTTTAGGAAGCATACTTGTTGTTGCTGCTTTTGTTATATATTTCGTAAAGAATTTGTCTTGCTTTCCTAGTTTCACATTAGTGAAAGTCATCTCTCTTGCTTCATCGAACATAATTTTTGATTTGGGTTTAAAACACGTGCATTGCATTCCTGCTTGTTGTTTTTCAATTCTAGTGAACGTAGATTAAGTAACAAGTCGTACACGTGGGGGTGATATCCATGGTATTGACAGGAAATTAATCTTACATTCACTGCACAACACATACCGAATCACTTCACAATTAACACAACAGCTCAAACATCCCCCTTTTTCCGTGGTATTCCTCCACCCGATTGAGGTAACCTTATAAGCCAAAACAACTTGACATTTCCCCTAAGTCTCTTGTTTAGGATTCTGACATCATTCTACGTATAAAGGCATAATCCCATGATAATTAAAATTAACCCTAGGGTTAATCTCTAGATTTGCGTGTGCATCTTGCTTGTTTTTAGTTCTGTTTTCTTTCTCATACTCTATCTTCTGTGATCAATAATTGGACAAGTATACTAAACGTTGTTAAAAATCAAATTAGCAGCCTTTTTATATCTTGTTAGCCCAGACTTCTTACACCGACATCGATACCAATGCATTCGACCGACGTCGGTATAGTGTAACCAACATCGGTTCTTAGACCGATATCGGTTACTCTCTTTTTCCAATTCCGACAAACCAAAGCAACCTACTAATTTTACGATCGAGTTTGTTTCTGCTTCTCTAACATGATTGAAACCCTACCGTGAACTCCCCGTCCATGGTTGTTATCACTCGAAAGCAAGTTGCCGCCATGGTTTCACACGCTTGCTCTGCTTTTTTGCCCAATCACCCCCTTCACATTCTGTGGGGAATCCTACGGATACCAGCGAGGTTCCTAAAATCCCTGTGGGAGATAAGGACTTTGCCAAATTTCTAGATGCTAATCCTAGTGCTGTACAATACTATTTGTCTCATACCCCGATTTATCGCGCTTGATGGTCAGCTCCTTGTGGGTATGCCTATTAGTATAGCTGCTCATTTAGCTCCCACTCCGCCTGATAATACCGCCTTGCTTCCTGCATCTCTAGCCCCGTCTCCCAATCCGACGGCTTCAGAGGTTCATACGACTCAGATTGGCTTTCCGTTGGTTAACCTCGGACCCCACATATCATTACCGCCGACTGCCCCTACCTCATCTCTCTTGCAGACTGCTCCATTCATGACTTGCTCTTTGCCACCTATCCACACGAGCTTTCCTTCTCAAGCTCTACCTACCTTTTCATTCCCATACACGTATCCAGTGACCTCAACATCCTATATGGGACATCCCTATTCGGTTGCCTCAACATATTCATCCTCCACACCTTATCAACACTTAACCCCACCAGTGTCTAGCGGTGGTCCTTGGCCCAATTTGCCTCCATTTACCACAACCACACCATCATCTCATCCAACTACTGATCTAATTAAACAAATGATGGACAAAATGCAAAACCTGGAGGCTTCTGTTTCAGGAAGTCGTAGCGCCTTGACATACGAGCAAGTTTGTCGGGAGCCCATTCACCCTTCTGTCCCCCTTCATTCATATCCTCCTCAATGGGAGTTGCCGAAATTTACTCGTTTTAATAGTAAAGAGGATCCTCAACAACACTTGTGATCATTTAGACATGCTTGTTATTTGATTGCCCATGATGATGCCTTGTTACTCCGCACCTTTCCCATGTCCTTATTAGGACTCGCTTGGGAGTGGTACAAGTGCTTTAACCCAAAGACTCAATCTTCTCTTTTAACTAACTAGCCCAATCTTTCTTGGATCACTTCTCCATTAACATTGCTAAGAAAGTATCCATCACCGACCTTTATGCCATTCGAAAATTCGAAGACGAATCTATCACAGATTTCGTCAGATGATGGCGCGGCCTTATCAACCAACTTACATATGCCTTGCCTCAGACTGAACTTATCGAACTTTTCACGCGGGCATGTGCTAAGCACATTTCTCCTACTCTCCAAATCCAAACTTTCCATACATTCGATGAAGCCTTTACTATGGCTCGAAAACTAGAGATTCGAGCCTTAGAGGAAGAGAAATTGTGGTTGCGTAACAAAAACCCCAATTTCCGAACTCCTGATTCTACCAATAAACCAAATACCACCACTCCTCACGTGTCCACTTCTTCTAAATCAAAAGGAGCTGTCCACGCGGTGATGGTCAAATCTCAAGCGCCGTCCAATACTCCACCAAAAACCACCTATAAGTACAAAGCCGAGCCCATCAACTACACTCCCTTGGGAGAAACATATGGTGTGATATTGGAAAAATTGCTCAAAGCAGGAGCCATTACATTACCTCCTGTTAAACCTCATTCCGGGTTTGATTCCACTCGCGCCATACCTTCCTGGTACAAAGAAAATGACTTCTGTAACTTCCACCGCGTGAAGGGACACAGTCATGAGAACTGCAAGATGTTGAAAAACATAGTGCAGGAAATGGTTGACGCAGGGGATATAACCCTCGATAATCCTAATGCCCCTGCCAACCGAAATTTGAAAATCTTTAACAAACCATTCCCGAATCACTCTTCCAACAGTAACACAAACCAGATATCTTAGCCGAGGAGAGTGTTCATGAGATCCATGCAGTCTTTGATACCCAGCCCAAAGCCTCTATCGAGAAAATTTTGAATCAAGCCTCTTCACTAACACAGGAGCCCGAACCTCCTTTACCACCATCGAACCAAAGCGAAATCATTCCTTTACCCATAAAGGAGTTAACTGCCCAGACTTCTCTTCCCATCGATGAGTCTTCTTATACCACATCCCTACAAGATTGCGAACGGATGTTATCTAACCTATCTATTTCCCAGTTTCCTTCTACCCCTCTTGCTTTTGCACAAGAGGGAGGTACGCCACTCCTTTTGACATCCTTAGACGAGGAATCTCTTGCACCGACATCACCAAATTCTTTAACCATGACGGATCCTCTCGAACATGCCCTCCTACCTATTAGTCCTTCATCACCTAAATCTTTTCAACAACTGGTCGACCTCTTGACATCTATTGATACAGTGCCTCGTTTACCCCCTGTATCACACCCACAGTGGACCGGAATCACAACCCACCTTTCTTCCGTACAAAAGTTCACATTCACACGTGAGGACTGTCATTCCACAGAAGATAGACAGGCCCTATGGGAACGTTTGAGTATGCCATATTCTACTCAAATGCAAATGACCGATCCTGAGGCCTCCACCATATACCCGAAGTGTTTACAGAAGCTTAAAATGCCCATGTTCTCACCTTCACCCCTCTCACCTCTACCAAATGCCCCGTCCACTTCTATTAACTTAGCCAAATCTTCCCCTACGCTTGGGACCTTACCCATACCCAGTCTAACACACCCACCTAAGCGACTAGATTTGTCCAAGAATAAAGCCGCCCCGCCACTTAGGAGATACACTCAACCCGTGCCTCTATCACAATCAAAACCATCATCGTCATACCTACCTTCCATATTGGGACCTCATCCTTCCACCTTGCACCAATATATCATACCTCCTGCGTTTTCTTCAAAATGACCTACGCCTTCTGCACCCATACAGGGATCAAAGGGTATATCAACATTATCACTCCGCGTATCCTGTCCACCTATCAACCCTAAACAAATTCCATCATCAAAAGATTTGTTTTCGGTCACTCCTATTTCCTGTGGTTGTTTTCTGATACCACACCATCTCGTGCCTCATCATCCAATATAGCTTCGCGTGCCAAAGAAACCACGTTTAGTGAAAAACACGTGTCAACACCCTCGGCTAAAACACCACCCATACGAACCAACCACACCCAAACATTACCAAAACCCGCGCAATCAATACCCTCATCCTCTTCTCGATTTTGACCCACTTAAAGGATCTTACGCCAAAATCCTTGCTATGTTAGTAGAGAATGAGACCATTTCCTACCCCCACTTAGACCTTATGACCCGTCTAAACCTCGACCTATAGGTTATGATGAGTCTAAGATCTGCGCTTATCACCGCACACCAGACATGATGTGGAGGGATGCAAAGCTTTAAAACCATCCTTCGTCACAATCACCTCTCCCGAGATAGAAAGGTTAAGAAAGACAACTTACGAAGGGAGAGACCTTTAGTTTCCATTCCCTCTCCTATACCATCTGTCCCCGCCTCACCAAGATCTGTCATTATTACAACCCCACCTCTTGAAGACCATGATTTATCCCAATCATCTTCTTCATCTCCAGTCTACAAGATTAATATGATTAGTGTTGCTACTCGAGCGCATAAAAACAATGAGAAAGCGAAAGAAAGCACACCTGCGTCCTCTCCTTCTCCGTCCAGCATCCCAATTGCACCACCACCCAAAGTGGTTATTCGTGGACCCACTTACCCCGTCTCTAATGGAGCTGCCCATCGAGCCATGATTAAACAGCTTCACCAATCACCCGTAAAAATGACACTATATGATCTCATTCAGACTTCTGAATCTCATCGACAAGCTCTCGTTGAAATTCTTCAGGGGATCGAGGTCTTACCTAATGAAACCCTTCCCGTTGCCTCCATTCTGACACCCAATCATGTTGCCTCTCTCACCAAACAACCCACCGCCCCAACCACTTCCGTCTCTGTACCACAAGCTGCTGCAGTCAGTTTCTCTGAAGATGAAATTATCGACTTTGGTACCGAAGATCCTGACCCTGCTCTTTTTATCTCAGCGTACGTTCGGGACATTCGGGTACGTCGTGTTATGATTGACGGGGCGCTAGCCTAAACATCATCTCTTCAAAAGCCTTCCAACAAATGAATATCCCTTCCAGCTACATGTGTGCCAACCCCATCATGTTGCGGTCATTCAATGACGCTATTACCTCTACCTTAGGCACCGTGATCCTCAACATTCGGGTAGGACCATGTACTTTACCCGAACTCTTCTATGTCCTTGAGGGAGAGTTCCAATATAATATATTGCTGGGTCGTCCTTGGATCCGGGCCATGGGATGCGTTCCCTCAACATTACATAGATGCATAAAATTTGAGTACGAGGGGAAGTCCTACACCGTAAAAGCTGATCCTCCCCCCTTTAAAACCTGCAATATGTTATACCGCCCTAACGATGTGCTTATACCAATCAAGACACCCATACATTCAACCCAACCATCCTCTTCAAATGTACCTCAACCATCCACCTCAACCGTGCCTACGCCTTCAACTGATGAAACCACCGTCGCAAAAACCACTTCCCTTCCCGCAGCTAACATCCCAACCTCCGACCCCTTAGTAGATGTTTTTCAACGCCTTACGCTGGGGGAGTACCGCCTATATAACGTTAGTTCTTTCCCTACCCCGTAGGAGTACGGACAATTACATGCACATCCCACCTACGACTGTCACGTGGGGGAGGTAATCTCTTACGGACCACCCCATTGCCGCACCAACCTAACATATGGGGGTGTTGACGCATCCTCCATTACCCCTGAACCTCCTCTTGGTGTGGTTCCCTTCCAATCTGATTTTCAATACTTGACAAATCATCGTTTCGCCCTCACCTTCTTGACTCACTGTGCTTGGAAAGGCTTTGGTTTTGGTCTTTACGAACAAGGCCGACATACACTCATTCCCGTGACTACCCGCAAACACAATGATCGCAGTGGTCTCGGTTTTCCTGAAACACCTACACAGGAGACACCTCGTGTCACCAGTGATTCGGAAGAAGACGACGTCACCCCTACAAAACCATCATCACCCACTTTGCCATCATCACCCACGAGAATCTATAGACCCGAATCTATCCCTCCTAACTTTTTTTTTTCATAAATGCTATCTTCATAGGTCCTCTCACTTATCAACGTGATAATGAGGACCCATCTTCTCTTCCCCTTCTGTATCCAGACATGATCGAAGAGGATTCACCTTTGATTAATGTTGTTGAGTGTCAGGATGATGACTCCATCCTCACTTACCTTGGCGCGGATGACTCTTATATTCAACGAGCCTTACCATCTGAAACCCAAACCATGCTGAATGAGTCTACTATAGAAATCAACATCCACACGGAGGAGGATCCTCACATTGTGAAGATCGGACAATCCCTTAACGCATCAGAACAAGTCACCTTTACTACTTTCCTCCGTGCTCGCAACCAAGCTTTCGCTTGGTCCTACGCTGACATGCCAGGAATTGATCCTGACATTGCTGTCCATAACATTACACTGAAACCCGATTCCAAGCCAATTAAACAGAAATTGAGAAAAATGCATCCACGCATTGCCCTCTTGGTCAAAGAGGAGCTCCAACGACTCCTTTCTGTTTCCTTCATTCTGCCTATTGACTATCCTCAATGGATTTCTAACATCGTACCTGTCACTAAAGTGACGGGGGGACTTCGGATATGCACGGATTTCCGGGATCTTAACCTCACTTGCCCTAAGGATGACTTCCCCCTACCAAGCATTGATCAACTTGTTGATCTCACTGTGGGTCATGAAATGCTTTCTCTTATGGATGGCTTTTCAGATACAACCAAATTTTGGCCAGCTCGCCGATCAACACAAAACTACCTTCATAACTCCTTGGGGAACCTTCTGTTACCGTGTAATGCCATTCGGCCTTAAGAATGCTGGTGCCACCTATCAGCGGGCTATGACCTACATTTTTCATGACATTATGCACACAATCCTTGAAGATTACGTCGACGATCTTCTTGGCAAGTCTAAACATCGCAGTGAACATCTCGATGTTTTAACCATTATCTTTGATCGCCTGTTACAATATTCTGTCCGCCTTCAACCAAAGAAATGTGTCTTTGGTGTCCTTTCAGGAAAACTTCTTGGCTTTATCGTCTCTTTGCGTGGCATTGAGGTCGACCCATCTAAAGTCAAAGCTATTCTAGAAATGCCCCCACCTACTAATCTCAAACAATTGCGTAGTTTACAAGGTAAGCTTCAATCTATCCGACGTTTCATCTCCCAACTCTCGGATCGATGTCAACCTTTCCATCACCTCCTTAAGAAGGACATTGATTTTCAATGGAGCAAAGAGTGCCACCAAGCCTTTGAAGCTCTCAAAACTTATCTCTTGCAGCCACCCGTGCTTATCCCACCTCAAGACGACCGCCCTTTCTACCTTTACCTTTCCGCCACTGACCACGCTGTAGGGGCCATGCTTGCACATCGTGACTCTAAAAATCGAGAACAAGCTGTTTATTATATAAGTCATACTTTGGTGGACTATGAGACTAGGTATACACATGTAGAAAGGTTGTGCCTAGCCCTATCATTCGTGGCTACCAAACTCCGACACTACCTTCTGAATCACAAAACTTTCATCATCACCAACATGGACCCCATCCATTACATGTATGCCAAACCTCATCTAAACCAACGCATCGCCCGATGGCTCATGCTCCTCGCCAACCTCGACCTTGAGTTCGTCCACCAGAAATCAATCAAAGGACAAACCATCGCAGACCAACTTGCGGAAGCCCCTTTACCTGGGGAACAATTTACCAATTTTACATTCCCCGACGAACTCATCGCCACTCTTTCACTCGGGGAAGAGTCGTATCAAATGACCCTCTTCTTCGATGGATCTAAATGCCAGCGCGGCGGAGGAGCCGGCATTGTTCTCATCCCTCTTGACGCTGAACCTATGCCTCTTTCATTCCGGCTTGATTTCCCCTGCACTAATAATACAGCGGAATACGAGGCCCTTGTTCTGGGTCTCCAAGTTGCGATACACTTAGGTATCAAATCTATCAATATTTTTGGCGACTCTCAATTGGTAGTCAATCAAGTTATGGGCATCTACCAATGTAAAAATGAGGAACTTCAAAAGTACAAATACTACGTGGACTCACTTTTAGCCTTATTTACTCACTATTCTATCCAAACCATTCCCCGCTCCACTAACAAATTTGTGGATACTATGGCTTGCTTAGCCTCGCAAATTCCAGCTTCATCAACTGACTCTGAATTATTCGTCGTGGTCCAACAACTTTTTGCCCCATCCTACTCAACCCCGGTAGTTTGTATGATAAATACTGTGTCTGCTAATTCACAGGATACTTGGTATCACCAATTTCACGACTACCTTACAACCTCTGTTCTCCCATCTGACCTTACTAGTACTGGTAAACGTGCTTTTCTTAAACGCGTTTCTCGTTATGTAGTTATGGGGGGACTCCTTTATAAACGTGGCTTTGATGGCATCCTCCTTCGATGTCTCACCGGCGCGGAGGTCACCCATACCATCCAACAAGTACATGACGGTATTTGTGGCGGGCATTTTAGTGGCCTTGCCGTGGCCAAACGAATCCTTCGCCTTGGTTATTATTGGCCTACTCTCAATAATGACTGCTACGAATATGTTAAGCATTGTGTTATGTGTCAACAACATGCTAACCTTCAACATACTCCTAGCCATCCGCTGCAGGTCGCACAAGATCTTTGGCCTTTCTCACAATGGGGTTTAGACCTTATTGGTGAGATTCATCCGTCCTCTTCGCAACGTCACCGATGGATTATCACAGCAACCGAATATTACACAAAATGGGTGGAGGCTATTCCACTCATTTCAACTAAAAAAGAAAAAATTGTAGAGTTCATTAACCACCACATTATTTGTCATTTTGGTGTTCCTCATCGCCTGATAACAGATAATGGAAAATCTTTCAAAAACAAGTTGTTGCAAGACCTTTGCGACAACTTTGGCATCAAACTTAGCTTCTCATCACCCTACTATCCACAAGCAAATGGACAAGCTGAATCCTCTAATAAAACACTAACCAAAATCCTCATGAAAGTTGTCAATGAATCCGGCAGAAATTGGCATGATCACATCCCCTTTGCCCTTTGGGCTTATCGTACTAGTATTCGTACCTCCACTAATGCCACACCTTTTTCTTTGGTATACGGTACCGAGGCTGTTTTGCCTCTCGAAATACAAATACCCTCCCTTAGAATATCCCTTCAGGATATTCTCACCAACGATGATTTCCGCCAAGAGCGGTTAGCCCAATTGGAGCTTCTTGACGAACGTCGTCTTACAGCTCTTGATCACCTTCAAATCTATCAAAAACATATCAAACGTGCTTATGATAAGCGACTTCATGAGCGTACCTTTAAGGTTGGTGATCTTGTCCTCAAAGAGAATCAACATGTCACCAAACTAGAAAAGAGCAAACGTGGAAAATTTGCTCCCAATTGGATTGGGCCTTATATAATCACTCACACCTATGGATTAGGCACTTATCATTTAGCTTCGCTTAATGGTAAACCTGAGCCTGAACCCCTTAATGCCTTGCATCTTCGACCATTCTACTATTGAATTTAGTGTTATATCACTTCTTATCTACCTGCCGCTCGTCCCTTGAGCTCATTTACCGCTACATGCACTTCGTTTCCTACACCTCATAATGAAAATCAAGCTCACATAGTTTGATTCTCACCTCACCTAAACGATGCCTTCCCCTTTTTAGTCTAGTCCATGACTTCAAAGTATTAAAATAAGCCGTATTCTTATGGGATTTTCTTGAGTCAAACTTCCTACTAAACTAGATGCTTCATGCCAAAAGAACATCTAGTCATCTAAATTAAATATAGACTGCTCCTTGAAGGACAGCTATATGCCAAACTATTGCTTTGCTTCTTATAAATAGATCAAGCTCCCCGAAGGACAACTATGCACACTAAAATCATATCTCTACTATAAATAGATCGCTCCCCGAAGGACAGCTATACACAGTCAGCCTTTATCAGAAGCTTCTCGCATTGATCAGCTTCGTGAAGACCTCAAGAATAGTACAATCAATATCCCTTGTAGACTTCCCGCATCAATCAGTCTACATTCAGTCAAATAAAAGCCTCATTCAAAAAGAAGTTTTGGATCATGGACTTGTCTATTTAGGGTAGGTTCTCTTTCGTCGAACACTCACTTTGTAACAAGTTCTCTGCCTCACCTATATCATCCACCTCACCTCACCATTTGTTTCAACTCAAGGGACGTAACGTACACCCGATATATTGTGATCATACAACTCTTTTCACCTATTGACTTCTCGTCTATGCACGGTACCTAGGGCTTCAAGCTCGTTCTACGTTGTGTGGTTTGTTTAGCTCTTTTCACCTACGGAGCACTCTTTCCGCTTTGCCTCGCATCTAGGATTGTGTGTTGATCTTAATCAGGACATGGTTCCCTTCTACTTGGGTAGGCTCACTTTCGCTTCCCTTATACCTTTTACAACATCGCCAATTCATTACCGACACCAACAACCTTACCTTACCAATATTAATATCAATATTCTTACCAACCAACCAATTGCCTAAACCGTACCAAATTGCTCCGAATTCGCCTCTCCCCGATCCTAAGGAGAACTACATCGATCCGAGGCCCCTTAAGGTTAGGGGCTAGGAGGAATACCTGTAGAATGTCAAGATGGTGTGCGCGTACCAGAGAAAGATCAGCCGATCGCTAAGAACTCCTTTTTGTCTTGGAAGGACTACCTGCAAATAAGAACACAAGACCACAAGATTTTAATTAGACAATAAATGAGGGAACTCGCTTGGGCCTGGGAAATATAAAACTTCCTTTCAAGGTGGTCAGCCTTCCTGCTAATATGAATTAACACAAAAGACCGTAAGATATCAATTAAGTTGTTTCGTTGAACCGGTAGGGAAAGGCTGGTTTTCTGTTTTGATCGTAGGAACCGATGCCGTTATCGATAACCGATGCCGATATCGATAACCGATACCGATACAGTGGGTTCTAGGATCTTCTTGGTAGCTATGGTGTTTGTAAGGCTGGTTTATGGATGATATTAGGAAATGAGATGATGAGGGGTAAAGGAATGACAGTTAGATGCAATGGCACGTTGGGTAGTGGATTCAGAAACGGATTTAGGAGGACTGAGATTCAAGAAGCATAAGAAATGTTATAACAGAGGACATGCAAGATGTGACTTACTGGTTTTGACCAAGATGCAAGCTGATCTCCTTTGCTGTAAACACTTCTGGTATTTCCACTCGCCTCTGCTCGGTCAAGTGAAGATCTGGACTCTGTTTCTCGCTCCCAATGCTCTCTGTTGATCCAGAAATCCTTCGACTGATCCCAAAATGAAATTCCGATCCGTTGTTTTGGTTTGGGGAGCCCATTTACAGGGAACCGATGGCGGTTGCGTAACCGACGGCGGTCGAGTAGGAACCGGCATCGGTAAGGAAAAAGTAGGCTATTTTTAGTAAAATAGCCCACCTTCCCTGCTTTTCTCCCGAGAGATCAGTTGCGGGCTTGGTCAAGTGGCTAGAAGGTCGGTTTTGGGTGCGAGTAAGGAGGCATTAGTTATGGATGTGAGTCTAGACCAAGTCATAGGTCTTAATTAGGTTAGTTTAGGGTTAGGGCTAGGTCATGATGAGGTGGCAAAATGAGGTGGCAGGTAAGGTGATGTGGATTTATCAATTACAAGGTAATTAATAAATAATTGTGTAAGGTTTAGGTGATGAGGTTAAGTTGCGAGATGAGATGCGGGTCACAAGGGGTCGTAAGACACAAATTTGGTGTCTACATTAGCCCCTTATTGTCATGTAGCTTGTTTTGTAAAGTCAAGCACGGAATAATATGAAGTGGTTTCTCATGTTAAGGATATAGGTAATCCCCTCAAATCTATCACAGATTGAGTGAACGGGAAATCAGGGATAGGGTTGATAAAGGGTACATGTTGTAGAGAGGATGGTAAGGTGGTGGGGTAGGTCCAAGGAAGCGCACGCATGTTGAAATGCAATAAGATACGACTAGGGTACATGATTTGACGAGCAAACCAGCAATGTATAGGCAAAGGTCGATAGTTTATCCAAACAAGGGTGATATAATCCTGGTATCCAAGGCATAGGAAGTAGCTCCAGGGTATATAACAGGTAAGGTACAGGAACGTTTAGGCATGTTCGGCAGTACCAAATGGTTGGTTTGGTTGAGATAAACGTCACGGTCTAGGTCTAGGCAAAGTTGGTCGACAGATCAAGTCAAGGACCCTAATCATGATAAAACACGAACAGGTGAGCTCGAGTGAACAAAAAAATTACATGATGGGTGGATAAAAGTGTATGTTGTTGATGTTGGGTAAGGTATGGAAGTGGTACGGCCTTGGGTCGGGCCAAGTTGTTGGGTTGCGGCCTTGGGTCGGGCCAAATGGTTGGGGTGAGGCCTTGGGTCGGGCCGGATGGGTAGGGTGAGGCCTTGGGTCGGGCCGGATGGGTAGGTTACGGCCTTGGGTCGGGCCGGTTGGGTAGGTCACGGCCTTGGGTCGGGCCAAATAGGTAGGTTGAGGCCTTGGGTCGGGCCAAATGGGTAGGTTGAGGCCTTGGGTCGGGCCAAATAGGTAGGTTGAGGCCTTGGGTCGGGCCAAATAGGTAGGTTGAGGCCTTGGGTCGGGCCAAATGGTTAGGGCGAGGCCTTGGGTCGGGCCGAATAGGTAGGTTGAGGCCTTGGGTCGGGCCAAATAGGTAGGTTGAGGCCTTGGGTCGGGCCAAATGGTAGGGCGAGGCCTTGGGTCGGGCCAAATAGGTAGGTTAAGGCCTTGGGTCGGGCCAAATGGTTAGGGCGAGGCCTTGGGTCGGGCCAATAGGTAGGTTGAGGCCTTGGGTCGGGCCAAATGGTTAGGTAGGCCTTAGGCCTTGGGGTTGAGGCCTGGGCCAAATGGTAGGCGAGGCCTTGGGTCGGGCCAAATAGGTAGGTTGAGGCCTTGGGTCGGGCCAAATGGGTAAACAAATGGTGTTCAAAGAAGGTGGATATAGGCGATATGTGGTTAAAAAGGGGCAAATGGTAAATAGGGGCAAAAATATTGGGGAAAGTTAGCGCGTAAAAAAACCGATGTCGATTCTACATGACCGATATCGGTCGAGGACCGATACCGGTTCATTAGGGCAAAATGAAACCGATATCGGTTATGGGCGAAAAACCTATAAAAAGAAAAATACGGCTTGTCATTGTCACTTTGTTATTTTGAAAACCAAATTGACTTGTCTGACGTGGAGAGTTGAGATTGGAGGTTTATTGAGTGAGGTGGAGCTATTTTGGTGGAGGAGTGAGTTGTTTGCGGGCCCGAGTGAGGAGGAGGCAGCAGTTGATTGGCCGGGGACCCAGCAGATCAGAATTGGAGCTATGGCACAGGCAGGAGGAGCAGGAGGGGCTGGACCAGCTGGACCACCACCACCTATCCCACCACGACGACGTGTCGTCGTACGGGTAAGTTCGAAACTCCTCATTTTGTGCATTTTATTGCATTATGTTGGTTTTGGGATTTGGGTAGGAATATAATGTTTTGTAGAAAATAATGAATAAATGGAAATGATTTGAAAAAGGGAGAGGGTAGATAGGTGAAATAGGCCAAGGCGGGGTGGGTAGGTTTTTAGGGTGTTTGGGTGGGTAGAGAGGTAGAAATAGGGAAAAAGAAGAAAGGGGTAGCCGCGTCGGGTTCGGCGCGGCAAATTTCCAGTGACCGATGCCGGTCACTAAGCGACCGGCATCGGTCGCGAATTTTTAGGGCAGGGTGGGTCTGTGGGTTACCGATGCCGGTTGATCGTTGACCGGCGTCGGTGGGAGGGGGACCGGGGTCGGTTATGGGTGAGTGTGGGTTGGGTTGGGTTTTGGTTGAGTGTGGGTTGGGTTGGGTTTTTTGGTTGAGTGTGGGTGGAGTTGGGTTTGGGTGTTGGGTGGGGTGGGGGGGTTTGGTTGGGGTGGGTTGGGTTGATTTTGTTTTGTTTTGGGGTTGGGTGGGTTTGGATTTGTTTTGTTTTGGGGTTGGGTGGGTTTGGATTTGTTTTTGTTTGGGGTTGTGAGTTTGGTTTTGTAGGTGGTGTGAGTTTGGGTTTTGGGTGGGGTGGTAGAGAGTCGGGGTGTGGTCGGGGGGATAAAAGGGGGTTTAGAGGATAAAGTAGATGTTGTGATAAAAAGTAGGTCTAAGGATGTGGGTTGGTTTTGCAGGCACGCGCCAGCTGATGATGCGGGATAGATGCCCCCGCTTGGGCGGATGCGGCCACACATATCTCGCGGCTCATCACGGGATCATGCGCGAGGTGGGACTCGGTGGAGTCCAGAGGTATAGAGCGATAGAGAGAGATCACAGCCTGATGGTCGCCCTCATCGAGAGATGGGATCCGGCGACCAATGTGTTCCATCTCCCGACTGGGGAGATGACTATCACGTTGGAGGATGTGTATCGCATCCTTCGACTACCTATCGAGGGAGAGGCAGTCTTCCAGGTAGATTCAGAGACTGCCATGGACAGCATATTACAGGTTTTTGGAGATGCAGCCGCGCTACTTACCTATCACAGCGCGAGCATTGGGTATGGTGACATGTACCGTGCGCATCGACACGAGACACGGCTGGCTGTGCTGATGATGATTGGGATCACCTGCTTCGCCCTCCCGGACTCAGAGGGAGGCCGCTTTCCACGGGCATTGATGGGGGTGCTTCATGAGATGGTGGAGGAGCACACCTGTTATGCTTGGGCACCAGTATATCTGGTGCAGCTATACAGAGAGCTCTGGGGTTATCGCCGGATGAGGCGATTCGGTATCTGTTCGACATTTTTGCTGCATTGTTGGGCATATGAGCACATCATATGCATCAGGCCAGTAGGGTTACCCCAAAGAGCCTAGGCCACAGTCATATACAGATATGGCTTTCAGAGGTGGTTGGGGGTCGTGGGGCAGCCACGAGCAGTTCTTGCAGGGCGAGATGTGGCGTATTATAGACATTTATTAGAGGGCCTGACAGCGGTAGACATCGTATGGAGACCTTACAGAGGTCATCACCCGCACACGAGGAGGCCGAGTACATTCTGCATACGCCGGATCCAAAGACACATTCCGGATAGCAGGACGGAGGCCGAGAGTACGAGAGGATACCCCTAGAGAGGGTACACGCAGTGAGATGGGGCTGCGACAGACGAGCCACCTCCCTTCCCTCGCAAGACAGAGGGATGATGTAGAGGCCCCACCGCCCGCACCACACCTCTTGGATCCAGATTGGGTTGCTTGAGAGGCCAGCAGATGACACAGATGATGATCTTTGGGTGTACAGAGCATACAGGTGTGTGGGCTGGGTCGAGAGCGCGAGGGTAGCACACCCACATGCCAGACTTGGCACTGTGCATGACGGCAGAGAGAGATCAGCTCGGGTCAAAGTGCAAATTACAGGGACAAACGGTTGGTCTGCACGCACAGCACGATAGGTGTCCTACAGGGCAAATAGCCCAGCAGCAGTACTGTGTGACAGTACAGCACAGCACCACCACCACCAAAGAAGCAAACAGTGCACCACAGCGAGTGTAGCAGTACAGTACAGTAGCAAGACAAAGCACGGACAACCTGTACCGCACCATCACCAAAGAAGCAAGACAAATGCCACACCCCACAGTACAGATGTATACTACCACAAGAAGCATGCACCACAGCACCACCAAAGCACAGTATAGGGGTACTAGTATTAGGTGCCAGGGGACCAGCCCCAGCTCCTTCAGTGGCTCGAGGGCGCTATATGGAGGTTAGAGCGGAGGCCCGATACTATCAGGATATTCTTGATAGTACCGGAGTTGAGTATCAGCCTTATGCAGCTCATAGAGCAGAGACCTCTCACAGCCAGAGATCTCAGGGAGGTGCAGCCACAGCCGGCGTGTCCGTTACAGGCAGGAGGCGAGAGGCGCCACAGGGACCAGCAGGGAGAGGTGCCGAGGGCGGTGGGGAGAGCTGAGGGATCCCTGTATTGTTTTTGTATATAGGCATGGGCACCGGTCTGCGAACCGGTTGTGTTGATAGAGGCCTGCGTGCCTACATTTATTCATGTATGGATTCATTTATTCATTATATACCGGCCTGCGAGTCGAGTACGGGTTGTATATTTGATACCGGCCTGCGAGCCGAGTCGAGATTTTGGATAGTTATTGCGGCCTGCGTGCCGGCTTAGTTGTATGATGAGATCACAGAGGCCCCGATGCAGGGCACATTGTATATTTGAAAATTTGTATATATATATAGAGATGATGTTTTGATCCACATGCAGTGTTCAAAAATGTGTTTAAGTATTTTGTCGATGGTTTGTGATATAGAATGTAGGATGAGTTTAGTTGACATGTTGATATATGGATGATGTTGATGTTTTTGTTTTTGCACGTATATAAGGATGACATGTTATATGATGAAATGTTGCATGTTGTGGGCTGGTTTTGTGACATTGTGATATATGTATCTGATGAGTTGGATCCAAATGTTGTATAGATAGATAGTTTTTTGTTTTGTTGTGGTATCCTTAGTTGATGACTTGTTTGTTTTTGTAAAATAGATGATGTTAA
This sequence comes from Taxus wallichiana var. yunnanensis, assembly GCA_018340775.1. NCBI lineage: Eukaryota > Viridiplantae > Streptophyta > Pinopsida > Cupressales > Taxaceae > Taxus > Taxus wallichiana. Next base: position 539,198,602 of record CM031244.1, on the reverse strand, counting down.
CAAAATTGTAATGATATGTGTGGTGGATAGACAAATATGGATAATGGTGTTGTGATGCAGGAAAAGAGGCGGGCGCGACAAAAATTTGGTAAAAAATGAAGAAAAGACCATGTTTCAAAAGGCGGGCGTAACCGATATCGGTTAGGTAACCGACGCGTAGGTAGGTAGAGACCGATATCGGTTACATAACCGATACCGGTTATTTAGGTATGAGCTTTTCTAAAAATAAAAAAGCTAGGGTGGCAACTTAAGTTCTAATTTTGAGAGCCATGCAAGAAGTTAAATACGCGAACGCGACGCTTTTTGACGACTGAGACAGTAATTGCATGAGAAATTTGAGTGATTAGGAGTAAAGAGACAGGGAAAGTGATTGTGATCTGAGATTCAGAAGACAGAAAGGCAGGTTTGAAAAAGGTGGTGATAATGGCAGGACGAGGAGAAACATCCAGCAGGCAGGGACAAGAGGGAAGACAAGGGCCACCTCAAGCTACTGCAACCCAAGAGGTAAACGTTTTGGTTATGATTTGACTTTTGCATGTGTTATGAATAAGAGATTAAGTGGGTAGATATGAAAAAGAAAACATGATAGCAAGGGTTATAAGTGTTACGGGGTAGGTAATCAGGGGTTTCAGGTATGTTTGTAGGTATAGAAAGGAATAGACGCTCAAATTATTGTTGTAGGTGGTTGTTTAGGCAAGGTGTATGAAACTAACAGGGACCGATATCGGTTAGGGATAACCGGTATCGTTACTCAACCGTATCGGTTAGTAAACGAAACGATACCTATGTTGCCGTAGGGAATTTCTAGAATGTGAGAAAACCCCTGATGGATTGAATGGTTGTTTGTTGTTTTGATGTATGCAGCTCAGAGGCAGGGTTGAGGATGAATGATAGTGTAAGCCGCTGTTGTCTTAATCCGAGCGGATGTAACGCCAAATTTAATGGACATTGATAAATCGTTTGGGGTTAAGTGGAATCCGCTATTATTCACGAATCACACGTAACCATGCTATGTTATAGGCGTTGATTGAGAGATGGAATCCTGAGAAAAATACCTTCTATCCGCCAACAGGGAGATGACAAGAATATCGAAGATGTGTTCCGTATTTTGAGACTCCCTATTACAGGAGAACCAGTATATCAGGCACTACCTAGTGCGGCACGGGGAGCGATAACAACAGTATTTGGTCCATACGCACGAGATTTGACACAGCGAGGCTTATCATTTACGTATGGGGTAATGTATGCAGCACACCCTGAGGAGACAAGGTTAGCAGTGATATTAATGATAGCGGTAGGGTATTATGCATTACCGAGGGCAGAAGGGGGAAGATTTCCAAAGGCATTGATGTGTGTTATCTGGGAGATGATAGAAAGGAACGTGACTTTTGCATGGGCACCTGCATATTTGGCGGAGCTATACAGGGGTTTATGGGCTTGTAGGTGAAATCACAGAACGACACTGGATTGTTCATACTTATTACACTGTTGGGCCTATGAGCACATTGTTTGTGTGCGACCAATAGGCCGATCCATCCAGGCAGGAGAGACCGGAGTACAGAGGTTGGGATTCAGACGCTGGGTCCAGACAGAACAAGAGGCAAGATCTCAGGCCGTGACGGGTGACATCGAGTATTACAGGCAGGTATGGGAGAGGGTGACGGTTGCGGATATCTGTTGGAGGCCTTACGGGAACTATATGGTAACCGAGAACATAGCTGAGGAGTTGAGAGGTGTAGAGCGATTGAGGTGGATCGCGGGGCACAGGCCAGGTGAATATGAGAGGATTCCTATAGATCGCGTGCGGCGACAATTTGGATTTGTGCAGGATATACCCCAGGCTTATAGACCATATATGAGGATTGACGCCGAGGCAGCATTCTCACCTCCCCGGCCAACACCTCCAGAAGGGCCCGAGGAGATAGCAGCCGATCGCAGTGTAATGGATGCCGAAATGACAGAGGCCTATAGGTTATGGTGGGTAGCAGAGCTGCGAGGTGTACGCGATCGCCCTGACATAGCTGTGATTACAGCAGAGAGGGATCGTCTGCAGCATTTGGTTCAGCAGCTCCAAACGCAGGTGAATGAGACAAGAGGATTGTTAGTGGTTGCGGAGTCACGGGCGGAGAGACTAGAGGCTGGAGTCCTCCATGCGAGAGGGCGTATTCATATGTTACAGGAGAGATTGGCAGATCAGTGGGCGGTACCAATAGCCGTGGTACCATTGAGGACAGAGAGGCCTGGCGAGAGGGGTCGACGATCACGATCATCACCTAGTTCGGGATGAGGCGTGAGGGTCTAAATAAATGTTAGCAAGGTATAAGAATAAATAAGCGTACCGACCTGCGTGTCGATGATAGAGAAGATGTATTTGTTTAACATCTAAATAAAACGAGATATGTATGTTGATTTGAGTTATAATAATAAGAATGTTTGCGTTGTGATTTTTGGTGTTTTTTTTTTTTTTTTTAAGGATAAAGAGGAATGTGATTAAATAGAAATACACAAAAATATTTATATTTACCACACATGATAGGTTATGGTAGGGGATGGTCGAGCTAACCTTGGGAGACCCCATGTCTCCGAAGTGCTGCCTACATAGCCCATTGCACAAAGCAAGGAGGGGCCTCAGACCGATGTAGTTCTCCCTTAGGACCAGGGAGAGGTGAATTTAGGCAATTTGGTTGTGGTTAGGCAATTTTTCGTTTGGTAAAAATTTGATGTTGGTAGGGTAATGTTGTTGGTGTTGGTAGGATAATGTTGTTGGTGTAGGTATAGGTGAAGCAAAAGTTAGCATACCCAAGTAGTAGGGAATCGTGTCCTGATTAAGATCAACACACAATCCTAGATGCGAGGCAAAGCGGAAAGAGTGCTCCGTAGGTGAAAAGAGCTAAACAAACCACACAACGTAGAACGAGCTTGAAGCCCTAGGTACCGTGCATAGACAAGAAGTCAATAGGTGAAAAGAGTTGTATGATCACAATATATCAGGTGTACGTTACGTCCCTTGAGTTGAAACAAATGGTGAGGTGAGGTGGATGATATAGCTGAGGTACAGAGAACTTGTTACAAAGTGAGTGTTCTGACGAAAGAGAACCTACCCTAAATAGACAAGTCCATGACCCAAAAGGTTCTTTTGAATGAGGCTTTTATTTGACTGAATGTAGACTGATCGATGCGGGAAGTCTACAAGGGATATTGATTGTACTATTCTTGAGGTCTTCACAAAGCTGATCAATGCGAGAAGCTTCTGATAAAGGCTGACTGTGTATAGTTGTCCTTCGGGGGAGCAGTCTATTTATAGTAGCAGATATGATTTTAGTGCATAGCTGTCCTTCGGGGGAGCAGTCTATTTATAGTAGCAGCAATAGTTTGGCATATAGCTGTCCTTCAAGGGAGCAGTCTATATTTAATTTAGATGACTAGATGTTCTTTTGGCGTGAAGCATCTAGTTTAGTAGGAAGTTTGACTCAAGAAAATCCCATAAGAATACGGCTTATTTTAATACTTTGAAGTCATGGACTAGACTAAAAAGGGGAAGGCATCATCAAGGGGAGGTGAGGAGTGATTTTGATTTTATTTTGAGATATAGAAAACAAAGTGTATGTAGCGGTAAATGAGCTCAAGGGACGAGCAGTAGGTAGATAAGAAGTGATATAACACTAGATTCAACAGTAGAATGGTCGAAGATGCAAGGCATTAAGGGGTTCAGGCTCAGGTTTACCGTTAAGCGAAGCTAAACGATAAGTGCCTGATCCATAGGTGTGAGTGATTATATAAGGCCCAATCCAATTGGGAGCAAATTTTCCACGTTTGCTCTTTTCTAGTTTGGTGACATGTTGATTCTCTTTGAGGACAAGATCACCAACCTTAAAGATACGCTCATGAAGTCGCTTATCATAAGCACGCTTGATGCGTTTTTGATAGATTTGGAGGTGATCAAGAGCTGTAAGACGACGTTCGTCAAGAAGCTCCAATTGGGCTAACCGCTCTTGGCGGAAATCATCGTTGGTGAGAATATCCTGAAGAGATATTCTGAGGGAGGGTATTTGTATTTCGAGAGGCAAGACGGCCTCGGTACCATATACCAAAGAAAAAGGTGTAGCGTTAGTAGAGGTACGAATGCTAGTACGATAAGCCCAAAGGGCAAAGGGAATGTGATCGTGCCAATTTCTTCCGGATTCATTGACAACTTTCATGAGGATTTTGGTTAGGGTTTTATTAGAAGATTCAGCCTGACCATTGGCCTGCGGATAGTAAGGTGATGAGAAACTAAGTTTGATACCAAAGTTGTCGCAAAGGTCTTGTAACAACTTGTTTTTAAAAGATTTACCATTATCTGTTATTAGGCGATGAGGAATACCAAAACGACAGATAATGTGATGGTTAATGAATTCGACAATTTTTTTCTTTTTTGATTGAAATGAGTGGAATGGCCTCCACCCATTTTGTGTAATATTCGGTTGCTGTGATTATCCAACGGTGACGTTGTGAAGAGGTCGGGTGAATCTCACCAATAAGGTCTAAACCCCATTGTGAGAAAGGCCAAAGATCTCGTGCGACCTGCAGCGGATGGCTAGGAGTATGTTGAAGGTTGGCATGTTGTTGACACATAACACAACGCTTAACATATTCGTAGCAGTCATTATTGAGAGTAGGCCAATAATAACCTAGGCGAAGGATTCATTTAGCCACGGCAAGGCCACTAAAATGTCCACCACAAATCCCATCATGGACTTGTTGGATGGTATAGGTGACCTCCGCGCCGGTTAGACAGCAAAGGAGGATGCCATCAAAGCCACGTTTATAGAGGAGTCCCCCCATGACAACATAACGAGAAACGCTTTTAAGAAAAGCACGTTTGCCATTGCTACTAGTAAGGTCGGTGGGAGAACAGAGATTGTAAGGTAGTCGTGAAATTGGTGGTACCAGGTATCCTGCGAACTAGTAGACACAGTATTTATCATACAAACTACCGGGGTTGAATAGGATGGGGCAAAAAGTTGTTGGACCACGACGAATAATTCAGAGTCAGTTGGCGCGGCGGGAATTTGCGAGGCTAAGCAAGCCATAGTATCCGCAAATTTGTTAGTGGAGCGGGGAATGGTTTGGATAGAATAGTGAGTAAATAAGGCTAGAAGTGAATCCACGTAGTGTTTGTACTTTTGAAGTTCCTCATTTTTGCATTGGTAGACGCCCATAACTTGATTGACTACCAATTGAGAGTCGCCAAAAATATTGATAGATTTGATGCCTAAGTGTATCGCAACTTGGAGACCCAGAACAAGGGCCTCGTATTCCACTGTATTATTAGTGCAGGGGAAATCAAGCCGGAATGAAAGAGGCATAGGTTCAGCGTCAAGAGGGATGAGAACAACGCCGGCTCCTCCGCCGCGCTGGCATTTAGATCCATCGAAGAAGAGGGTCATTTGATACGACTCTTCCCCGAGTGAAAGAGTGGCGATGAGTTCGTCGGGGAATGTAAAATTGGTAAATTGTTCCCCAGGTAAAGGGGCCTCCGCAAGTTGGTCTGCAAGAGTTTGTCCTTTGATTGACTTCTGTTGTATAAACTCAAGGTCGAGGTCGGCGAGGAGCATGAGCCATCGAGCGATGCGTTGGTTTAGATGTGGTTTGGCGTACATATAATGAATGGGGTCCGTGTTGGTGATGACAAAAGTTTTGTGATTCAGGAGGTAATGTCGGAGTTTGGTAGCTACGAATGATAGGGCTAGGCACAATTTTTCTACATGTGTATACCTAGTCTCGTAATCCACGAGGGTACGACTTATATAATAAACGGCCTGTTCTCGACGCGCCGAGTCCCGATGTGCAAGCATAGCTCCTATAGCATGGTCAGTGGCGGAAAGATAAAGGTAGAAAGGGCGGTCGTCCTGGGGTGGGATAAGCACGGGTGGCTGCAAGAGATAAGTTTTGAGAGCTTCGAAGGCTTGGTGACACTTCTCACTCCATTGAAAGGCAACGTCCTTTTTAAGAAGGTGATGAAAAGGGTGACATCGATCCGAGAGTTGGGAGATGAAACGCCGGATGGATTGAAGTTTACCCTGCAAACTACGCAATTGTTTGAGGTTTTTGGGTGGAGGCATTTCTAGGATAGCTTTTACTTTAGATGGATCGACCTCAATGCCACGCAAAGAGATGATAAAACCAAGAAGTTTCCCCGAAAGGACACCAAAGACACATTTCTTTGGTCGAAGATGAACAAAATATTGCAACAAGAGCATCGAAAATAATGGTTAAAACATCGAGATGTTCACTACGATGTTTAGACTTGCCAAGAAGATCGTCGACGTAATCTTCAAGGATAGTGTGCATAATGTCATGAAAAATGTAGGTCATAGCCACCGATAGGTTGCACCAAAGATTCTTAAGGCCAAATGGCATTACACGGTAACAGAAGGTTCCCCAAGGAGTTATGAAAGCGGTCTTATGTTGATCGGCGGGTGCGACCAAAATTTGATTGTATCCTGAAAAGCCATCCATGAGAGAAAGCATTTCATGGCCCACAGTGAGATCAACAAGTTGATCAATACTTGGGAGGGGAAAGTCATCCTTAGGGCAAGCGAGGTTAAGATCCCAGAAATCCGTGCATATCCGAAGTCCCCCCGTCGCTTTAGTGACAGGTACGATGTTAGAAATCCATTGAGGATAGTCAATAGGCAAGATGAAGGAAACAGAGAGAAGTCGTTGAAGCTCTTCTTTGACCAAGAGGGCAATGCGTGGATGCATTTTTCTCAGTTTTTGTTTGACTGGTTTGGAATCGAGGTTTAGGGTAATGTTATGGACGGCAATGGTAGGATCAATTCCTGGCATGTCAGCGTAGGACCAAGCGAAAGCTTGGTTGCGGGTACGGAGAAAGGTAGTAAAGGCGGCTTGTTCTGATGTGTTAAGGGATTGTCCGATCTTCACTATGTGAGGATCCTCCTCCGTGTGGATGTTGATTTCTATAGTAGATTCGTTCAGCATGGTTTGGGTTTCAGATGGTAAGGCTCGTTGAATATAAGAATCATCCGCGCCAAGGTAAGTGAGGATGGATTCGTCATCCTGACACTCAACAACATTAATCAAAGGTGAATCCTCTTCGATCATGTCTGGATACATAAAGGGGCAAGAAGATGGGTCCTCATTATCGCGTTGATAAGTGAGAGGACCTATGAAGATGGCATTTATGAAAAAAAAAAGTTAGGAGGGATAGATTCAGGGTCTATAGATTCTGTGGGTGATGATGGCAAAGTGGGTGATGATGGTTTGGTAGGGGTGACGTCGTCTTCTTCCAGAATACAGCTGACACGAGGTGTCTCCTGTGTAGGTGTTTCAGGAAAACCGAGACCACTGCGATCATTATGTTTGCGTGTGGTGATGGGGATGAGCGTATGTCGGCCTTGTTCATAAAGACCAAAACCAAAGCCTTTCCAAGCACAGCGAGTCAAGAAAGTGAGGGCGAAGCGACGATTTGTCAGGTATTGGAAATCGGATTGGAAGGGAACCACACCAAGAGGAGGTTCAGGGGTAATGGAAGATGCGTCAACACCCCCATATGTTAGGTTGGTGCGGCAATGGGGTGGTCCGTAAGAGATTACTTCCCCCACGCGACGGTCGTAGGTGGGATGTGCATGTAATTTTCCGTACTCCTGCGGGGTAGGGAAAGAACTAACGTTATATAGGTGGTACTCCCAAGCGTAAGGCGTTGAAAACATCTACTAAGGGGTCGGAGGTTGGGATGTTAGCATGGGAAGGGAAGTGGTTTTGCGACGGTGGTTTCATCACCAAAGGCATAGATGCAGTTGAGGTGGATGGTTGAGGTACATTTGAAGAGGATGGTTGGGTTGAATGTATGGGTGCCTTGATTGGTATAAGCACATCGTTAGGGCGGTATAACATATTGCAGGTTTTAAAGGGAGGAGGATCAGCTTTTACGGTGTAGGACTTCCCCTCGTACTCAAATTTTATGCATCTATGTAATGTTGAGGGAACGCATCCCATGGCCCGGATCCAAGGACGACCCAGCAATATATTATATTGGAACTCTCCCTCAAGGACATAGAAGAGTTCGGGTAAAGTACGCGGTCCTACACGAATGTTGAGGATCACGGTGCCTAAGGTAGAGGTAATAGCGTCATTGAATGACCGCAACATGATGGGGTTGGCACACATGCAACTAGAAGGGATATTCATTTGTTGGAAGGCTTTTGAAGAGATGATGTTTAGGCTGGCGCCCCCGTCAATCATAACACGACGTACCCGGATATCCCGGACATAAGCGGAGATGAAAAGGGTAGGATCGGGGTCTTCTGTACCAAAGTCAACAATTTCATCTTCCGAGAAACTGACTGCAGCGGCTTGTTGTACAGAGACAGAAGTGGTTGGAGCAGTGGGTTGTTTGGTGAGAGAAGCAACGTGATTGGGTGTTAGAATGGAGGCAACAGGCAGGGTTTCATTGGGTAAAACCTCTATCCCTTGAAGGATCTCAATGAGAGCTTGTCGATGAGATTCAGAAGTCTGAATGAGATCATACAGTGTCATTTTTACGGGTGATTGATGAAGCTGTTTGATCATAGTTCGGTGGGAAACTCCATTAGAGACGGGATAGGCGGGTCCGCGAATAACCACTTTAGGTGGTGGTGCAATCGGGATGGTTGAAGGAGAAAGAGATGCCGCAGGTGTGTTTTCTTTCGCTTTCCCATTGTTTTTCTGCCCTCGAGTAGCGACACTAATCATATTAATCTCGTAGACCTGAGATGAGGAAGATGGTTGGGATAACTCATGGTCTTCAAGAGGTGGGGTTGTAATAATGATAGATCTTGGTGAGGCGGGGACAGATGATATAGTAGAGGGGGTTGAAGCTAAAGGTCTCTCCCTTCGTAAGTTGTCTTTCTTAACCTTTCTATCCGGGAGAGGTGACTGACGAAGGATGGTTTTTAAAGCTTTGCATCCCTCCACATCATGTCCTGGTGTGCGGTGATATGCGCAGATTTTAGACTCATCATAACCTGCGGGTCGAGGTTTAGACGGGTCATAAGGTCTAAGTGGGGGTAGGAAAATGGTCGCATTTTCCACCAACATAGCAAGGATTTTGGCGTAAGATCCTTTGAGTGGGTCAAAATCGGATGAGGGTATTGGTTGTGCGGGTTTTGGTAATGTTTGGGCGTGGTTGGTTCGTACGGGTGGTGGTTTAGCCGAGGGGTGTTGACACGTGTTTTTCACTAAACGTGGTTTCTTTGGCGCAGAAGTTACGTTCGGCTGGTTAGATGATGAGGCTACAGATGACGTGGTAGCGGGAAACAACCACGGAGAAAGGGGAGTGACAGAAAATAAATCCTTTGATGATGGAGTTTGTTTAGGGTTGATGGGTGGACAGGATATGTGGGGTAACGGTGTTGTTATACCCTTTGATCTCTGTATAGGTGCGGAAGGCGTAGGTCGTTTTGAAGAAAACGCAGGAGGTATGATATATTGATGTAAGGTAGAGGGATGAGGTCCTAATATGGAAAGTGGGTATGACGATGAGGGTTTTGATTGTGATGGAGGCACAAATTGAGTTTGTCTCCTAGGCGGCGGGGCGGATTTATTTTTGGATAAATCGAGTCGCTTAGGCGGGTGTGTTAGACTGGGCATTGGTGAGGTCCCAAGCGTAGGGGAAGATTTGGTTAAGTTGATAGAAGTAGACGGGGCATTTGGTAGAGGTGAGGGGGGTGAAGGTGAGAACATGGGCATTTTAAGCTTCTGTAAGCACTTCGGGTATATGGTGGAGGCATCAGGATCGGTCATTTGCATTTGAGTAGAATAAGGGGTATTCAAACGTTCCCATAGGATTCGTCTATCTTCTGGAGAATGACAGTCTTCAGGTTTGAATTGTAAATTTGGTACGGAAGAAAGGTAGGTTGTGATTCCAGTCCACTGTGGGCGTGATACAGGGGGTAGATGAGGTACTGTATCAATAGATATTAAGAGGTCGACCGGTTGTTGAAAAGATTTAGGCGATGAAGGACTAATAGGCAGGAGGGCATGTTTGAGAGGGTCTGTCATGGTTAAAGAATTTAGTGATGTCGGTGCAAGAGATTTCTCATCTAAGGATGTCAAAAGGAGTGGCGTACCCTCCTCTTGTGCAGCAAGAGCGGTAGAGGGAGACGTCTGGGAAATAGATAAATTAGATAACATCCGTTCGCAGTCTTGTAGGGATGTGGTGTAAGCAGACTCATTGATGAGAAGAGAAGTCTGGGCAGTTAACTCTTTTATGGGTAAAGGAATGATTTCGCTTTGGCTTGATGGTGGTGAAGGAGGTTCGGACTCCTGTGTTAGTGAAGAGGCTTGATTCAAAATTTTCTCGATAGAGGCTTTTGGCTGGGAGTCGAAGACTGCATGGATCTCATGAACACTCTCCTCGGTTAAGATATCCTGGTTTACGTTACTGTTGGAAGAGTGATTCGGGAATGGTTTGTTAAAGATTTTCAAATTTCGGTTGGCAGGGGCATTAGGATTATCGAGGGCTATATCCCCCGCATCAACCATTTCCTGCACTATGTTTTTCAACATCTTGCAGTTTTCATGACTGTGTCCCTTCACGCGGTGGAAGTTACAGAAGTCATTTTCTTTGTACCAGGAAGGTATGGCGCGAGTGGAATCAAATCCGGAATGAGGTTTAACAGGAGGTAAGGTAATGGCTCCTGCTTTGAGCAGTTTTTCCAATATCACACCATATGTCTCCCCCAAGGGAGTGTAGTTGATGGGTTCCGCTTTATACTTATAAGTGGTTTTTGGCGGGGTATTGGACGGTGGTTGGGATTTGACCATCACCGCGTGGACAGCTCCTTTTGATTTAGAAGAAGTGGACGCGTGAGGAGTGGTGGTATTTGGTTTATTGGTGGAATCTGGAGTTCGGAAAGTGGAGTTTTTGTTGCGCAACCGCAATTTCTCTTCCTCTAAGGCTCGAATTTCTAATTTTCGAGCCATAGTAAAGGCCTCGTCGAATGTACGGAAAGTTTGAATTTGGAGGGTAGGGGAGATGTGCTTAGCGCAGGCCCGCGTAAATAGTTCGATAAGTTCGGTTTGAGGCAAGGCATACGTAAGTTGGTTGATAAGGCCCCGCCATCGTCCAACGAAATCTGCGATAGATTCGTCTTCAAATTGTCGGATGGCATAGAGGTCGGTAATAGATACTTTCTTGGCAATGTTAATGGAGAAATGATCCAAGAAAGATTGGGCTAGTTGGTTAAAAGAGAAGATTGAGTGCTGGGTTAAAGCACTGTACCACTCCAAGGCAGGTCCTGATAAGGACATGGGAAAGGTGCGGAGTAACAAGGCATCATCATGGGCAATCAAATAACAAGCATGTCTAAATGATCGCAAGTGTTGTTGAGGATCCTCTTTACTATTAAAACGAGTAAATTTTGGCAACTCCCATTGAGGAGGATATGAATGAAGGGGGACAGAAGGGTGAATGGGCTCCCGACAAACTTGCTCGTATGTCAAGGCGCTACGACTTCCTGAAACAGAAGCCTCCAGGTTTTGCATTTTGTCCATCATTTGTTTAATTAGATCAGTAGTTGGATGAGATGATGGTGTGGTTGTGGTAAACGGAGGCAAATTGGACCAAGGACCACCGCTAGACACTGGTGGGGTTAAGTGTTGATAAGGTGTGGAGGATGAATATGTTGAGGCGACCGAATAGGGATGTCCCATATAGGATGTTGAGGTCACTGGATACGTGTATGGGAATGAAAAGGTAGGCGGAGCTTGAGAAGGAAAGCTCGTGTGGATAGGTGGCAGAGAGCAAGTCATGAATGGAGCAGTCTGCAAGAGAGATGAGGTAGGGGCGGTCGGTGGTAATGATATGTGGGGTCCAAGATTAACAAAAGGAAAGCTAATCGGGTCGTATGAACCTCTCAAGCCGTCCGGATTGGGAGACGGGGCTAGAGATGCAGAAGCAAGGCGGTATTATCAAAGTGGAGTGGGAGCTAAATGAGCAAGCTATACCGATAGGCATACCGACAAGGAGCTGACCATCAAAGCGTACGGTCGTGGGTATGAGACAAATAGTATTGTGACAAAATACTAGAATTAGCATCCGTAAACTTGGCAAAGTCCTTATCTCCCACAGGAATTTTAGGAACCTCGCTGGTATCCGTAGGATTTCCCACAGAATGTGAAGGGGGTGATTCAGGCAAAGAAACAGAGCAAGCATGTGAAACCATAGCGGCGGCTTGCTTTCGAGTGATAACAACCATGGACAGAAGTTCACAGTAGGGTTTCAATCTGTCAGGAATAGAAACAAACTCAGACCGGTAAAATTGGTAGGTTGCTGGTTTGTCAGGAATTGGAAAAGACAGTAACCGATATCGGTCTAAAAACCGATGTCGGTTATACTATAGCCGACGTCGGTCAGGTAACCGATGTCGGTGTAAGAAGTCTGGGCTAACAAGATATAAAAAGGCTGCTAATTTGATTTTTAACAACGTTTAGTATACTTGTCCAATTATTGATCACAGAAGACAGGGTATGAGAAAGAAAACAGAACTACAAACAAGCAAGATGCACACGCAAATCCAGAGACTAACCCTAGGGTTAATTTTAATTATCGTGGGCTTATGCCTTTAGACGTAGAATGATGTCGGAATCCTAAACAAGAGACTTAGGGGAAATGTCAAGTTGTTTTGGCTTATAAGGTTACCTCAATCGGGCGGAGGAATACCGCGGAAAAGGGGGATGTTTGAGCTGTTGTGTTAATTGTGAAGTGATTCGGTATGTGTTGTGCAGTGAATGTAAGATTAATTTCTTGTCAATACCGTGGATATCACCCCCACGTGTACGACCTGTTACTTAATCTACGTTCACTAGAATTGAAAAACAACAAGCAGGAATGCAATGCACGTGTTTTAAACCCAAATCGAAAATTATGTTTGATGAAGCAAGAGAGATGACTTTCACTAATGCGAAACTAGGAAAGCAAGACAAATTCTTTACGAAATATATAACAAAAGCAGCAACAGCAAGTATGCTTCCTAAAATGAAAATAAGCAAGAGAAACAGAAACCCAAAATGGGTCCCACCGGGCGTGCCAAAATGTTTCACTCGGAAATGTTTCGTTCCTTTTAGAAACAGATAAGGTTAGGGGCTAGGAGGAATACCTGTAGAATGTCGAGATGGTGTGCGCGTACCGTAGAGAAAGATCAGGCTGACTGCTAAGAACTCCTTTTTGTCTTGGAAGGACTACCTGCAAATAAGAACACAAGACCACAAGATTTTAATTAGACAATAAATGAGGGAACTGCCTTGGGCCCAGGAAATATAAAACTTCCTTTCGAAGGTGGTCAGTTCCCCTGCTAATATGAATTAACACAAAAGACTGTAAGATATCAATTAAGTTGTTTCGTTGAACTGGGTAGGGGAAAGGCTGGTTTTCTGGTTTTGATCAGAGGAACCGATGCCGGTTACTGATAACCGATGCCGGTTACTGATAACCGATACCGGTGGGTTCTAGGATCTTCTTGGTAGCTATGGTGTTTGTAAGGCTAGTTTATGGATGATATTAGGAAATGAGATGATGAGGGGTAAAGGAATGACAGTTAGATGCAATGGCACGTTGGGTAGTGGATTCAGAAATGGATTTAGGAGGACTGAGATTCAAGAAGCATAAGAAATGTTATAACAGAGGACATGCAAGATGTGACTTACTGGTTTTGACCAAGATGCAAGCTGATCTCCTTTGCTGTAAACACTTCTGGTATTTCCACTCGTCTCTGCTCGGTCAAGTGAAGATCTGGACTCTGTTTCTCGCTCCCAATGCTCTCTGTTGATCCAGAAATCCTTCGACTGATCCCAAAATGAAATTCCGATCCGTTGTTTTGGTTTGGGGAGCCCATTTACAGGGAACCGATGGCGGTTGCGTAACCGACGGCGGTCGAGTAGGAACCGGCATCGGTAAGGAAAAAGTAGGCTATTTTTAGTAAAATAGCCCACCTTCCCTTTTCCCCGAGAGATTAGTTGCGGGCTTGGTCAAGTGGCTAGAAGGTCGTTTTGGGTGCGAGTAAGGAGGCATTAGTTATGGATGTGAGTCTAGACCAAGTCATAGGTCTTAATTAGGTTAGTTTAGGGTTAGGGCTAGGTCATGATGAGGTGGCAAAATGAGGTGGCGGGTAAGGTGATGGTGGATTTATCAATTACAAGGTAATTAATAAATAATTGTGTAAGGTTTAGGTGATGAGGTTAAGTTGCGAGATGAGATGCGGGTCACAAGGGGTCGTAAGACACAAATTTGGTATCTACATACATATCTCATTTTATTTAGATGTTAAACAAATACATCTTCTCTATCATCGACATGTAGGTCGGTACTCTTATTTATTCTTATACCTTGCTAACATTTATTTAGACCCTCACGCCTCATCCCGAACTAGGTGATGATCGTGATCGTCGACCCCTCTCGCCAGGCCTCTTTTTCCTCAAAGGTACCATGGCTATTAGTACCACCCACGATCTACCAATCTCTCCTGTAATATATGAATATCTCGCATGGAGGAATCCACCTCTAGTCTCTTCGCCCACGACTCCGCAACCACTAACAATCCTCTTGTCTCATTCACCTGCGTTTGGAGCTGCTGAACCAAACGCTGCAGATGATCCCTCTCTGCTGTAATCACCGCTATGTCAGGACGATCACGTACACCTTGCAGTTCTGCTACCCACCATAATCTATAGGCCTCTGTCGTTCCTCGCATCCATTACCCTGCGATCGGCTGCTACCTCTTCAGGCCCTTCTGGGGGTGTTGGCTGGGGAGGTGAGAATACTGCCTCTGCATCGATCCTCATATATGGTCTATAAGCCAGGGGTATATCCTGCACAAATCCGAATTGTCGCCACACGCGATCTAGAGGAATCCTCTCATACTCACTCGGCCCCGTGCCCCGCGATCCACCTCAATCGCTCTACACCCTCAACTCCTCGGCCTATATTCTCTGTTACCATATAGTTCCCGTAAGGCCTCCAACAGATATCAGCAATTGTCACCCTCTCCCATACCCGCCGTAATACTCAATGTCACCCGTCACACCGAGATATTGCCTCTTGTTCTGTCTGGACCCATCATCTCGAATCCCAACCTCTATACTCCGGTCATCCCCCGACTAGATGGAACGGCCTATTGGTCGCACACAAACAATGTGCTCATAGGCCCAACAAAGTAATAAGTATGAACAATCCAAAGTGTCGCCCCGTGATTTCGCCTACAAGCCCATAAACCCCCGTATAACTCCGCCAAATATGCAGGTGCCCATGCGAAAGTCACGTCCCTTTCTATCATCTCCCAGATAACACACATCAATGCCTTTGGAAATCTTCCCCCTTCTGCCCTCGGTAATGCATAATACCCTACCGCTATCATTAATATTACTGCTAACCTTGTCTCCTCAGGATGTGCTGCATACATTATCCCATACGTAAATGACAAACCTCGCTGTGTTAAATCTCGTGCGTATGGACCAAATACTGCTGTTATCGCTCCCATGCCGCGCTAGGTAATGCCTGATATACTGGTTTTCCTGTAATTGGGAGTCTCAAAATACGGAACACATCTTCCAATGTTACTGTCATTTCCCCTGTTGGCAGATAGAAGGTATTTGTCTCAGGATTCCATCTCTCAATCAACGCCTGTAACATAGCATGGTTACGTGTGATTCGTGAATAATAGCGGATTCCACTTAACCCCAAACGATTTATCAATGTCCATTCAGCTGGCGTTACATCCGCTCGGATTCGTGACAACAGCGCTGGTACACTATCATTCATCCTCAACCCTGCCTCTGCCTGCATACATCCAAATAACAAAAAACCATTCAATTCCTCAAATCCCCCCGGGTTTTTTTCTCAAATTCTGGAAATTCCTACAGCAACCGGTATCGTTTACAGCTAACCGGTACCGGTTGAGTAACCGATACCGGTTATCCCTAACCGATATCGGTCCCTGTTACTTTCATACACCTTGCCTAAAACAACCACCTACGACAATAAATTGCTCGTTTATTCCTCTCTGTATACACAGACATACCTGAAACCCTTGATTACCTACCACGTAACACTCACCCCATTTATAACCCTTGTTATCATCTTTTCTTTCTCATATCTACCCACATACTCTCCCCCATCTTATTCACAAAACATGCAGTAGTCAAATCACAAACAAAACGTTACCTCTTGGGTTGCAGTAGCTTGAGGTGGCCCTTGTCTTCCCTCTTGTCCCTGCCTGCTGGATGTTTCTCCTCGTCCTGCCATTATTACCACCTTTTTCAAACCTGCCTTTCTGTCTTCTGAATCTCAGATCACATTCACTTTCCCTGTCTCTTTTCTCCTTATCACTCAAATTTCTCATGCAATTACCTGTCTCAGTCGTCAAAAAGCGTCGCGTTCGCGTATTTAACTTCTTGCATGGCTCTCAAAATTAGAACTTAAGTTGCCACCCTAGCTTTTTTATTTTTAGAAAAGCTCATACCTAAATAACCGGTATCGGTCATGTAACCGATATCGGTCTACTAACTACCGCCATCGGTTATCTAACCGATATCGGTTACACCCGCCCTTTTGAAACATGGTCTTTTCTTCATTTTTTACCTAATTTTTGTCACGCCCGCCTCTTTTCCTGCATCACAACACCATTATCCATATTTGTCCATCCACCACACATATCATTACAATTTCATTAACATCATCTATTTTACAAAAACAAACCAGCCATCAGCTAAGGATACCAAACCAAAACAAAACAAAACAAAAAACTATCTATCTATACCTCATTTGAATCCAACTCATCAGATACATATATAACAATGTCACAAAACCAGCCCAAAACATGCAACATTTCATCATATAACACATCATCCATATATCAACATGTCAATTAAACTCATCATATATTCTATACCACAAACCATTGACGAAATACTTAAAAACATTTTCAACACTGCATATGGATCAAAACATCATCTATATATATATATATATACAAGTTTTCAAATATACACTGTGCCCTACATCGGGGCCTCTGTGATCTCATAATCCAACAAAGCCGGCACGCAGGCCGCAATAACTATCAATAATCTCGACTCGGCTCGCAGGCCGGTCCCTCATATCAAAAATATACTCGGCTCGCAGGCCGGTACCAACTGTACAACCCGTACTCGGCTCGCAGGCCGGTATACAATAAATGAATGAATGAATAAATGAGTAATATGTAGGCACGCAGGCCTCTATAAACATAACCGGTTCGCAGACCGGTGCCCATATCCAATATACAAATACAAAACCATGTTGGGCTCCTCAGCTCTCCCCACCGCCCTCAGCACCTCTCCCCGCTGGTCCCTGTGGTGCCTCTCGCCTCCTGCCTATCACAGACACACCGGCTGTGGCTGCACCTCCCTGAGATCTCTGGCTGTGAGAGGTCTCTGCTCTATGAGCTGCATAAGGCTGATACTCAACTCCGGTACCATCAAGAATATCCTGATAGTATCGGGCCTCCGCTCTAACCTCCATATAGCGCTCTCGAGCCACTGAAGGAGCTGGGGCTAGTCCCCTGGCACCTAATACTAGTACCCCCGTGCTGTCTTTGGTGGTGCCTGTGGGCCATCTTCTTCTTGGCGGTGGTATTCATGCACTCGTGCTCAGGCCGTGGCTGCGCGCCGGCTGCTGGTGGTGGTGCTTACGCATTATGCTTCTTCTTTGCCGTCTTCTTTGCACTGTGCACACCTACGTGGCTGTGCTATCGCCGCTGGTGGTGGTGGTCTTGCTGTGCTGTCCTCGAGCTCAGGGCTAAGCCGCCTGTAAGACCCTATCTCGTGCTGCTTGCAGCAGCAGCAAGCCCCCGTAAGAGTTTCACCCGACCCTGAGCTGATCTCTCTCTGCCGTCCACAATGCCAAGTTTGGCTGCGGGCATCTTCTCTCGCCGCTCTCGACCACCCACCACACCATGTATGCTCTGTAACCAAAGATCATCTACTGTGTCATCTGCTGGCCTCTCAGCAACCCAATCTGGATCCAAGGGCTGTGGTGCAGGCAGTGGGGCCTCTACATCATCCCTCCTATACTGAGGGAAGGGAGGTGGCTCGTCCTGTCGCAGCCCCATCTGCCTGCGTACCCTCTCTAGGGGTATCCTCTCGTACTCTCCTGGCCTCCGTCCTGCTATCCAGAATGTGTACTGGATCAGACGCAACTGTAAGCGGGCTCCTCCGTGAGGGTGATGACCTCTGTAAGGTCTCCATACAATATCTACCGCTGTCAGGCCCTCTAATAAATGCCTGTAGTAGGCAACGTCTCTCCCCGCAAGCACTGCTCGTGGCTGCCCCACGACTCCCAACCACCTCTGAAAGCCGTATCTGTATATAACCTGTGGCCCTGGCTGCTGGGGCAGCCCTACTGGTCTGATGCATATGATGTGCTCATATGCCCAACAGTGAAGTAAAAAAGTCGAACAAATACCAAATCGCCGCATCCGGCGATAACCCCAGAGCTCTCTGTATAGCTGCACCAGATACACTGGTGCCCACGCATAGCAAGTATGCTCCTCCACCATCTCAAGCAGCACCCCCATCAATGCCCGTGGAAAATGGCCTCCCTCTGAGTCCAGGAGGGTGAAGCAGGTGATCCCAATCATCATCAGCACGGCCAGTCATGTCTCGTGTCGGTGCGCACGGTACATGTCACCATACCCGATACTCGCGCTGTGATAGGTAAGTAGCGCGGCTGCATCTCCAAAAACCTGCAGGATGCTGTCCATCGCCGTCTCCGAATCTACCTGGAACACTGCCTCTCCCTCGATCGGCAGTCGAAGGATGCGATACACATCCTCCAATGTGATGGTCATCTCTCCGGTCGGGAGATGGAACACATTGGTCGCCGGATCCCATCTCTCGATGAGGGCGACCATCAGGCTATGATCTCTATCAATAGCTCTGTATCGCTGGACTCCGCCGAGTCCCACCTCGCGCATGATCGCCCAATGAGCTGCAGATACGTGTGGCCGCATCCGCACCAACAGCGGGGGCATCCTATCCCGCATCGTCAACTGCTGACGTGCCTGCAAAACCAACCCACATCCTTAGACCTACTCTTTATCACAACATCTACTTTACCCTCTAAACCCCCTTTTATCCCCCAACCGCACCCCAACTCTATACCACCCCCTCTAGCAACCTACCTTCAACCACACCACCCAAAACCCACCTGCCCCAAAACTAAACCCACCCCACCCAAAACAAACCAACCCAAAACCCAAAACCCACCCACCCCAAAACCAAACCCAAACCCACCTAACCCAAAACCAAACCCACCCCACCCAAAACCCAACCAGCCCAAAACCAAACCCACCCCACCCAAAACAAACCCCACCCACACCCCAAAACACACCAACACAAAACCCACCTGTACCCCAAAACCAAACCCACCCCACCCAAAACAAAACAAACCCACACAAACCCCCAATAAACCCCGGACCCAGGTCGCCCCAAACAACCGACCACGGCCATCTTCCCACCGACGCCTAATCAACCACCGACCGACGCCGGTCACCCACACAAACCCAGCCCGGTCGGCCGCTTAGCGACCGACACACTTTGCCACTCCTTGTCATTTCCGAGCCAAACCCCAACACGGCCCCCCACCCACATTTTTGCATTTTTCTACTTATCTACCCACCCAAACACCCTAAAAACCTACCCACCCAAATTACGCCTTGCCCTATTTTTCCCATCTATCCTCTTCATTTTTCAAATTATGTCCATTTACTCATTATTTCCTAAAACATGTAAATTCTACCCAAACCCCCAATTTAGCTTAATACCATTCAAATGCACACAATACTGAGTCCCGAACATACCCGAACGACGACACGACACGTGTGTGGTGGGATGGGTGGTGGTGGTCCAGCTGGTCCAGCCCCTCCTGCTCCTCCTTCCTATGCCATAGCTCCAATTCTGATCTGCTGGGTCCCCGGCCAATCAACTGCTGCCTCCTCCTCACTCGGGCCCGCAAACAACTCACTCCTCCAGCAAAATAGCTCCACCTCACTCAATAAAACCTCCAATCTCAACTCTCCACGTCAGACAAATCAATTTGGTTTTCAAATAACAAAAGTGACAATGACAAGCCGTATTTTTCTTTTTATAGGTTTTTCGCCCATAACCGATATCGGTTTCATTTTGCCCTAATGAACCGGTATCGGTCCCTTAACCGATATCGGTCATGTAGAATCGATAGCTGGTTTTTCTCCGCCAACTTTCCCCAATTTTTTTTTTTGCCCCTATTTACCATTTGCCCCTTTTTTAATCACATATCGCCTATATCCACCTTTGCTGAACACCATTTGTTTGCCTATTCGGCCCGACCTAAGGCCTCAACCTACCTATTCGGCCCGACCCAAGGCCTCAACCTACCTACTCGGCCCGACCCAAGGCCCGACCTAAGGCCTCACCCACCTTCGGCCCGACCCAAGGCCTCGCCTACCTATTCGGCCCGACCCAAGGCCTCGCCTATCTATTCGGCCCGACCCAAGGCCTCAACCTACCTATTCGGCCCGACCCAAGGCCTCAACTCGGCTACCTATTCGGCCCGACCCAAGGCCTCGGCCTACCCATTGGCCCGACCCAAGGCCTCGCCTACCCATTCGGCCCGACCCAAGGCCTCACC
Source organism: Taxus wallichiana var. yunnanensis (assembly GCA_018340775.1). Classification (NCBI taxonomy): domain Eukaryota; kingdom Viridiplantae; phylum Streptophyta; class Pinopsida; order Cupressales; family Taxaceae; genus Taxus; species Taxus wallichiana. The sequence continues at coordinate 539,177,919 of CM031244.1, read as the reverse complement.
CTACCCATTTGGCCCGACCCAAGGCCTCACCCTACCCATCCGACCCGACCCAAAGCCGCCACCCAACAACTTGGCCCGACCCAAGGCCTCACCCTAACCATCCGGCCCGACCCAAGGCTGTAACCTAACAACTTGGCCCGACCCACGGCCGTATCACTTCAATACCATACCCACAATCAACGTTTTATTTTATCCATCCATCCTGTACCTTTTGTTCAATCGAGCTCACCTGTTCGTGTTTTAGCATGATTAGGGTCCTTGACTTGATCTGTCGACCAACTTTGCCTAGACCTGATAGTAAACGTTTATCTCAACCAAACCAACCATTTGGTACTGCCGAACACGCCTAAACGTTCCTGTACCTTACCTGTTATATACCCTGGAGCTACTTCCTATGCCTTGGATACCAGGATTATATCACCCTTGTTTGGATAAACTATCGACCTTTGCCTATACATTGCTAGTTTGCTCGCCAAATCATGTACCCTAGTCACCCTATTGCATTTCAACATGCGTCTGCTGCCTTGGACCTCCCCCACCACCTTACCATCCTCTCTACAACATGTACCCTTTATCAACCCTATCCCTGATTTCCCGTTCACTCAATCCGTGATAGATTTGAGGGGGATTACCTATATCCTTAACAGGAGAAACCACTTCATATTATTGTCCTGCGCAGCTTTACAACACAAGCTACATGACAATAAGGGGCTAATGTAGACACCAAATTCATGTCTTACGACCCCTTGTGACCCGCATCCCATTTCGCAACCTAACCTCATTACCTAAACCTTACACAATTATTTATTAATTACCTTGTAATTGATAAATCCCCATCACCTCACTTGCCACCTCATTTTTCCACCTCATCATGACCTAGCCCTAATCCTAAACTAACCTAATTAAAACCTAAAACTTGGTCTACACCTACACCCATGACTAAGGACCCCTTTCTCGCACTTAAAACCGACCTTCTAGTCACTTGACCAAGCCCGCAACTAATCTCTCGGGAAAAGCAGGAAGGTGGGCTGTTTTACTAAAAATAACCTACTTTTTCCTTACCGATGCGGTTCCTACTCGACCGCCGTTGGTTACGTAACCACCATCGGTTCCCTGGTAAATGGCCTCCCCAAACCAAAAACAAAGGATCGGAATTTCATTTTTGGATCAGAGAAAAAGATTCTTTGAATCAAGAAAGAGCATCAGGAGCGATCGAGAAAACCCGGATCTTTACTTGACTGAGCAGAGACAAGTGAAGAGACAAGGAGAGTTAGCAGCAAGGGAGAGCAAGCCCAGGACTGCAACTGGATACCAGAGCCCTGTGATACTCAGCTGATTTGATCTGCTGTGTGCCAGACCATCCTACCTCAGTTCTGCCTTTGCCATCAGAGCTCTTGAACCTGCATCTCCGTGAATAATCAGTAAGTTCCATCTTGCATGTCCTCTTTAATAACATTTCTTCAACTTTTTGAATCATAAGTCCCTACAAATCCATCCTTGGATCCACTACCCAATGTGTCATTGCATCTAACTGTCATTCATCTAGATCTCATCACCCTATTTCCTAATATTACCTATATACAGCCCTACAAATAACACAACTACCAAATAACACCACCACCCCACAAAACAACTAACCTTCAGATCCTAGACTCTACCGATATCGGTCATCAGTAACCGCCATCGGTTATCAGTAACCGCCATCGGTTATACTGACTATAACCAATAACCAGCCTTTCCCCTACCCGCTTCAATAAAGCGATTTAATTAATATCTTATAGTCTTTTAATTGTTAATTCATACCACCTTCGAAAGGAAGTTTTAATTTCCTCGGCCCACCACCTTCTAAAAAAGTTTTATATTTCCCAGGGGTCCCAAGGCGGAGTTTCCTCATTTATTATCTAATTCCTTAAAATCTTGTGGTCTTGTGTTCTTATTTGCAGTAGTCCTTCCAAGACAAGAAGGAGTTCTTCGCAGTCACCGATCTTTCTCTACAAGACGCGCACACCATCTCGACATTCTACAGTATTCCTCCTAGCCCCAACCCTTATCTGCTTTCTAAAAGGAATGAAACATTCTCGAGTGAAACACTTCACTTACTATGACATACTCAATGAGGCCATTATGAGTATCACCATCAACCTCTTCTATTTCAATGATAGTTTCCATCGTCACCTTCTTTTCCTTCTTTTGGCTCTTCTACGCCTACTTCCTCCTTTGTTTCTTCAACATCACATGTAGCATTCACCGGTGGTGCTTGAAGAGTGAGCCAACAAGAAGGCAGAGTTATTCTTAGCCTATTTGGAGGATTATTATTCTTTGGTACGTTCCTCATAGTGATATGGGATATTTGTTTCTTCATAAAAATCATATCATCAACCATTTTGTTGATCATTGGATCAGTGGGAGTTGAGCCTGAACTCTAACCTTTCTATTTTCCATTAGGATTCTTTACTTTTCTAGGATAAGATTAGATCATCTTCCATCTCGATTGTATAATCTATTGCTTCTATCAAATCTTTTGGTTGAGATATAATGATGAAGAATCCAACTTTGGGTTGTAGGCACTAATAAAGAATCTCTTCAAGTTATTATATGAAAGTACAACATCTTGAGGAATCCTTCTGATTAACTAGTTGTATTTGGTTATGAAGTCTCTCATAGATTTGGTATACTCCTTCATTTGTATTAGTTGTACCATGAGATCTTGGAAATATTTTGTAGATTTGAATCTATCTTCAAAGAATTTCCTTATATCGTCCTAGCAATTGATTAACCTTATCGGTAGAAGATAAAACCATTTAACCACCTTTTCTTACAATGAATCCATAGACAATCTGAGAGAAACGTATTCATGTTCAGAACCCAACACTCGCATGCAATGATGAAAGATGTTATATGCTCTTAAGGGAGTTGGGAACCATCTCCTCTAAATTTAGGAAATCTTTTCCTTGATCCTCATGGTAGCTCATGGAGTGGTTGTGGAAGTGAAAATGGTATGGTATTCCTTCCCCATGGTAAACTTAGTCTGGGTTCATCTTGATTTTCCATTTCTTCTTCATCTTCTTCTTCAAACCTTGCTCTGGCTACAACTCTTGTGTTTTCTCTTTCTAGAACTCTTTCTATTTCTTTAATTTCTGCTCTTATCTCAACTTCAACTTATTGTTTGTCTCGAGATTATTCTTCGCTTCTACATTGGTGAAGTGTTCAATATTTTTGTTTATGTACAAAAACTCAACATCCAATGGATTAACAACTCTCGGGCTTCTGGCGAGAGAATTTTATAGAGGAAGGGGAGACGTTGAATTTCTGATTAGCTCTTGTATTCACTAAATTTCTTCAAAAATTGGGTGAGGTATGTCTACCTTCCCTTTATGAGTGTGTGTACCTTCTATCAGCCAGTTTGAAAATATTAAATGAATTTAGGCCCTTCTTTGTGGTGCTTGAATCTATCTTTCTCTTTCCAATTAAACAACACATTCTTCTTCAACATCCAAAACTCTTGTTGTAATGAAGTACTGTGTGAAACTTTGTCTATTATGCCTAATAGTCTCTCTTAAATAAGAAGTAATATCCTCTTAAATGTGGAATAATAATTCAATTCTTTCAACAAGAGGATTACATGGAATGGCCATGGGTATGAGACATAGGCTATTGTGACTTTTCAAATTCCAAAATTTATTTTTTTGAATTTCTCTTTTTTTTGCAATTTCTCGTGATTTGTATTTGGGTGTAGGGGCTGAAAAATTCACCCATGGTGGGCACAAAAAACTATTGGTGAAAACATTTATTGGGTAGACAAATTGATGGTTATCTTGCCAACACTTTGGGACTCTAGGTCCCTCTATTTGAGTGGTGCAGTTCTAGTTTATTTTGGATAAACAAAAATGAAAATACATTGTTGGCTAAGAGGTCAGGGATCCAACAAGAACACTCCAGTGTACCCATGGAAACTGCTTACAGTGAAATTGTAAGGAAGGAAATTTCTAAGAGATGAGGGAAGGGGAGTGAGAAATTAGATGGGAGAATTTAACTTTGCAAGTAGAAAATCATTTTTTTTTCCAAGATAATTAGAATTTTCACATTCATAGATTATAGGAAAGAAACAATCATGTTTAGAATGCCAACGACTAGAGGAAACCATGCAAAAAAAGTTGCACACATTCATTAGTCATGAAAATAATCAATCCCTTTCTTTGTTGACATCTTAATAAGTTATACAATGCTGAACAATAGAGGAAAATAGGTAGGGAAAATGGAAGAATATATATCTCCTTTTCCTTGCTAAAAAAATCTCTCTTGAGTGCAAAAAATTAAAAATCCTTAAGATTGAGGTTGTCATTATATTATATAGAACTAGAAATGACTATTCATCTACCCCTCATGGTGCCCTTTCACTTGCCTTTTCCTAATGTGACTTTTGGTCTACCTAAGAAGGAACATTAAGTCCCCTTTTATAAAATAAGGGTGACTTATTACATTATAAGACTATAATCATATGAATAAGATGAAATAGGAATAAGACGAAAGAAGAAGTGCACACCCTTAATGAATAATTGGAATGTGAAGGAAGAAGGGGGAGGGGAGAGAAGAGGAGAAGAAGGAAGAAGAGAGAACACTATTATGAAGAAGATCCAGTCTTGACGAACCTTTGGAAAGCTCTACAGGATTGACCTTAATGCCCTAGAATTATTTACTAAATCTCACAGCCACCAATGTTACCTTTTTCTCCAGATGGATGTGGACAAAACCAAGTGACTTGATCCAATTCTCCACAAGAGAGTTGATGTTTGTGAACTCTTAGTTCCATGTTTGATGACCCTCTGCAGTGATGGAAATGATTTCCCTAATCTCTATCAAAGATTCCAACGTGTTTTCATTAAATGAAAATGGATCTTTGGCCTCTCTTTTGACTCGATCCTCGAATGCCTTCAACAAATCATCTATTGAAGTATCCAAGTTCATTGTTGGCACCCCAAGTTTTTGCATCTGAGCCTCAAAATACTTGTACATTTTTCAACGTCCTCCTCATATGAAACAAGATCATCAATGGCGTGCTTTATCAATTCATATCGAAAAAATAGAATCTAAGCCCAAACCTGAGACAAATATTCTACCACTGATGAGAACACACCTTTGGTTACCAGAAGAGATGACTTGAATCTTCCCATCTTCATGACTGATGTAGCCTAGAATTCACTGCAAATAACACAAGGTGTGCTGGCACATCACTCAGCCTAAACTAAGCACTCACCTGAAGCTTGCAAGGGAACTAGGTCCCTTGTTAGAGTTACTTGTCAAGAATGTTAGCATGATTACATATGTATATATCCGAATTTATAACAGTTAATCAAGTAAAAAAAGTGCATGAACCAGATCTATAACTAAACCATATGAAAGATTGACTAAACAATGATTATAATGAGATTTACCATGCAAGAACCATATTCAATCACATCTAACACCAATATCCAACCAATATGATCCATTATATTAAATACTGCAAAACATATAAGCTTCATACATCATACTAATGTCATCATGAGTCATGGACGCTAAAAAATCCACAACATAACTCTACAATAATCAGTATTGTTTAAACAATGAAAATCAATACATATATATAGGGATGGGACTTGCCCTCACCTCCCATGCACCTTAAAAAATAGGCTACATGATAATAATAGCCATGCGCCTTTACAAGTGAATAAAAAACATGCAACTGTTCTAATAATAGACTTCCTATAGTTAACTCTGAGTAGAAATCCTATTATTAGATCGAAACTATGCATGGCACTCGAACTGATGAAAAACCCAAAATAGACTTGCATGAACTACAAGTCTTCATATCTTTACGTGCTTAGTACTCTATCTCCAAAAATAGCCTAGATCTATAAAAGTGGCTAAGTCTTGTGTATACTCATCCTAGGCATGCATTGTTCTACTATAGTTTCATGTCTTGCCTTGTTTCCGTGTGTCCAACCCTCATGTACTTCAATACTTGAACTATCTTTTATCTGCTCAACATTACCCCGCACTAAATGCATTTCCACCCCCCAAAATGGGTAATCTTAACTTATCTTTCTATAGTAAAGAATAATTAATGAAAGAATGAATATTTGTTCAAACAAAAGAATGAGATATCATTTATCGCTTTCCTCCACAATAGGCAATATTAATTCTAGAAACTCATTCTTAACCATTGCCTCCAATGCCTGCCAATTGCTTAAGGCCTCTCCTATTTTTTTTGGGATATCTGTGACTATGACATCTAGCTCATCTTGAGTCATGTTCTCTTTTTCGTTCTACAAGATTCTACAAATATTTTCCATACTAGAAATCATGCCCTCCATATAGTCCATCTTCCTTGTAATCTTGTTGTCAATCTCCTTTAGCATATTTTCATGTGGTTCTTGGTCACTTGTAATTGCTTTGTGCTTCTCTTCTACAAATATTTTCCATACTTGAAATCATGCCCTCCATATAGTCCATCTTCCCTACAATCTTGTTGCAAATCTCCTTCAGCATATTTTCATGTGGTTCTTGGTCACTTATAATTGCTTTGAACTTATCTTCAACCAAAGTAAGTCTCTCCATGCACCCAAGTGTCTCATTCTTCATGGATTTGAGGACTTCATTATCTTCTACATTTGTTTTCTTCTTAATGATTGCATCTGGTGTCGTGCACATGTTCAAGGCCCAAACCACCTCCTTCAATTCATCTCTCAAGGATTGTAGAAATGAATCATAACTTGCAATTTTTTTGGCAATGGTGGATTTTACCCTTGTTGCTTCCTTGGCAGGGTCTTTTGGTGCTGGCATATGCACATGCCCTTCCTCTATCACTAGTTTTACAAGTGTGTGTATATAGTACATTATAGATGGAAATTTTTCTAGAACTTGAGATTCCAGATGTAACCTTACCTTAAGAATATAATCACCAATCTCCCTGGCCATACCGATCAATGCTTCCATCTTTTCCTCAGCATTTTCATTCTCTTTTGTGAGGCACTTTATTTCTACATCCTTATCTTTTTTTTCATCCATCAACACCCTAATTTGCCAATTTTTCTATGTTCCTACATGCAACCTCTGCAGATACCTTTACCAAGGCATTTCTCACTTGTTCATCCAACATAACAGTTAGATTAACATTTACATGTTGGATTTGAGGTGCTTTCTTCATTCTACGTGAGACACATGATTCTTTGCACACGTCAAAATCGGGCTTATCCATATGAATCTGCATTGACCATGAAAACTACTTCAGTATGTGTGTGTTCGCCATCTCTACATCCATCAACTCCCAACCACATAAGTCCTTAGCTTCCACAGTACTCTGGAAGCACGCGGATATGATGTTGTTGGTATCATCCACATATCCAACCATGGGAGTCACATAGTCTTCACCTTCTTTTTACTCCCTGGTTCTTTTTTCCTTAGGAACCCAAGCACCTGAATCAAGAATTGGGCCTTCGCCTCTTTTTGCTTATGTTTCTTTTAGCCCCTCCTCATCATTATTCATCTTCTTATCATGAGGCTCTTCTGCATCCTTAGGTTAAACTTTTTTACCCTGTATGCTTTCTCCACACTCATCCTCCTCTCTATCCTTAAGATTTAGCTTGCGCATTTTCTTCTTCTCAAGATCTTCCTTCTTCAGAAAAATCCTTAGTGACCTCCTCAATGGCTGTGGTGACCCTGTGCCCTAAACCCTTATCCTCCTAAACACTCTCTTGAAATTTGGCTCTTTGGATGTCTACTCCACATTGACTTCCATTGTGTTTGTCTCAAACACTTCAGCCTCTTGTTCCTGTGATGGGGGTGTCACCTCGTGCTCTTTCTTTTCTCCATCCGTAGGCTGTATTCTACCCCTTGGTTTGAACCACCACTATCTTCATGAAATTATTCTTCTTCTTTGTCCTGAATGGTTGAAGTAGAATTTTCAACTACCAACGTGCCAAATGTGTGCTTCACTTTAGGCGGGATTGGCAATTTGAACTCATTCTCTACATATTTTCCATTCTATAGCCTAGGCTTAAGCTAAAGGTATACCAATGCTACTCCAATGTCACCTATTTCCAAACTCACAAGCTTCATAGCTATGTCATCTGAAATGTATCTTTCAATATAAGCAAACTTACTAGGATAAATGTAAGTCTTCCTTAGAGTGTGGTAGTGATACTCTACCTTATCAACATTGTAGATTAACTTGCGTGCATTTGAGAGTCTGTGAAAAACTTCCTGAAAGAACCATATGGTGAAAGAATAGGGAATTTTTCACCAAGGAATCCATGTCCCATCCTTTATCATAAAGTGCGCGATGCAAAAGTTTTGATTGAATGCAAACTATACCAAATTTCTTACCACCATGGGCAACTCCTTAGGTATCCCCCACTCTTCCTCGAATGTGACATGGATTTGTGCATACCATATTTCTATCCTTGGTTTTAATGGGCCACTCATGGTCCCCTCACTAAGATACTTTTCGAATCTCTCTGCAAGAGATTTATTTTCTGCAGGGTACTCCCAAATTTTGTTCTTCGGCCCATCGGGCATTCAAATCTCCACAAACACAATGGACAATAGAATAACGCCAAAGATAATTTTCTCACCTATACATGCCTCTTCAATGATCTTCTAAGCAATGAATCTATCCAAGTTGTAGGTCTCTCCTTGTGACATTTTCTTTGCAACATGTAGCCACAAAGTGCTCACCTATGACCATCTCTCCTGGTCATTCAATTTTTTTAACAAGTGTGAGGTTGCATATATAACTAGATACTTCCTTATCTTGTAAATATCTATACCACGCCCACCTTTTGTATAACCGAACCCCTTGTTGGTTGCTACAAATTCTACTTTATCAGTTATGTCTCTACTCACCTCTATGCTTATGTTTTTCAAACTCATCAAAGTGTCGATCAAGGGCGCGGTAATCCTCATTTGTTGCCCATCAAAATAGATTTTTTTCATGGAATCTACTCATTAGCTACTCGTATAACTTCTCAATATTTCCAAAATAAGGAAGTTTGTACAACTGTAAAACCCCTACCTTTCTTATTAGTTTCTTTTTAGCATCATCGTATACAGGCATATCATCCATTATCCATTTGTTTGTCTTTTTATTCAGCAAAGCATCTAAATCCTCCTTATTTTTAGTTCTTCTATGGTTTTAATCACTGAATTTTCTTTGACGGACATGTGAATCCCAATCACGGCCCATGATCACTTCCTCTAGGTATTGCATTTCTGAGAAATGATTTTCAAGAGCATCCTTTGTCTCAATTTTGACCTCCTTATACTTCTTCTCCCTCGTGGCTGATCTCAGTGCTCTCTTGGTGCCATTTCAATAAAAATATGTGTTCTCTTACCTCCCTTGAGCTTTGTAACTCAGTTCCTTGTGCCCTAGCTCAAACTCAAACCCTAGCTGTCAATATCCTCTCCCACATGCCTTTCCCTTACTTAAACACTTCAACAAATGGAGCGTAATAGTTCCTTGTGCACAGATCTAACCAACCCAACCAATTCACAACTCTCCACTCTTCACAACCATCTTAGCTAGCTTGCTTGGAAACAAATCACTTGATAATTCGTAATTGAAAAGGTAACAATGGCCTCACAAATATTCCTTATATAGATTTTTAAAATTTGCCACATTTATTGCTCTGTCACCTACAATCGATCCCAACATTAATACATTATTCATCAATATTTATGTAATGCTTATTTCTGCACCTCATTATAACATAATCTTCTGGCGCGCACCTTCTACTTCTTGGCCATAGACCTCCTTCCGTGTGCCCATATGCACTGAAGTACTTCACCACTGCACCTTCTTCCAAGTAATTTTCTCTCTGAAACCTACCTCGCATTATACTGTGTGTGCATTTTTCCATTTGTGGTCTTCATTTAGGAGTAATTTTTTTCTATCCGTACCCTTCCAAAAAGCACCTACACAAAAGTTTCCTTACGCATAGCCATCTTCAGATGATAATCAACTATTTTCAACTTGGTAATGAACCTTGTATGTAAAACACCCCAAACTAAGGGTATGTACATTACTCTATGCATGAAAGACACTTAAGTTGTAATCATCTTTTGATGCACAAGCACACTTATTACACACAAAACTGAAATAAATTTACAAAGCATAGAGACAATGAAGAAAACACATATAAGATAAATGAATTAAGGGAAACCTAAGCTAAGTGGTAATACTACCTTATTACAAACACCAAGATGACTTATTTAGAGTAGGGATTTAGCCTACTCCCATTGAAGTAACTGGGAAACTGTGTTCCATCCAAAGGCCTCTAATTGACAAACACCAATCAAGTATATGAATGATTACATACAGTCCCAAATAATGTAATTTTAGCTTTCCAGGATGGCGGAAAACTTTGCACCATACTGAAGTACCATTTTCCCAACCTCAAGCTTCTTATCCTTGATGTGCTTATCATGTCATCCCTTCTTCCTGGAATTTTCTTGCTTATGAATCCATCTTCGTATGGTGCACCTTTCATCTAGCTGCATCAATTTGTCAATACGTTCTTCTAATGCTTTCTCATCAACCAGACCTCCTGCGTGTACAATACACAAAGAAGGTAACATGAATTACATGGGGAGAACTACCTCTACTCCAAACACCAACTAAAATGGTGTTATTTTATTCAACCTCTTATAGGTTGTCTTGTATTCCCAAAGTACTTTGCAGAAAACTTATCGTCCCAATCTCTCCTTCCAACATCATAATTTTTTTTTCAAAGTATGGCTCAATATCTTGTTGAAGGTCTCAACAGTTCCATTTTCCTGAGGGTGATAAGGGGTTATCCTATGGCATACAACCATGAATTCATCGAATAATATTCTGATAGTCTCATTAAGGAAATGATTACCCCTATCACTTTTCAAACTTAAAGGGCGTCCATACATGCAAATAATATTTTCCCATAGAAACCTTGCTACTATAGCTACTGTGTAATCCTTTGTAGGTGGTGATTCTCACCACCTTGTAAGATAATATGTACAAGTTATAATATAGCACAATCCTTTCCTATGCGTAGTGGGAAAATAGGGCCCATAAAGTCATTTTCCCACTTCTCAAATGGTTATGCACTAGTAATAGGTCTCAAAGGCATCTCATCTCATTTCCCAATATTTCCAAGGAGCCGACAATTATGTTAGGAAATAAGAGATAAAATATGTAGAATAATCCCTCACAGAATCGCAACAGTAGAAACTAATATGCAAAAATTATTACAGATCTGAAATAAAATTGCAGAATAAAATAACACAACACAAGGAGACAATATTTAACGTGGTTCACCCAATTTGGGCTACATCCACCAAGAATCACTTGCTCAGATTTTATTACAAGCCACCGCTCTCTCAATACAATACCCAGATCCATTTGGAGCTATGCTCAACAAACTCTATAGAATTCACACCCGAATTCAAAACACATCTGCAATACATTTGCTTATACATCTATCATATGCATAAGACCATATAAATAGACAATCGATTAAGCGGTTTTACAAAATCTGTGGTATCAAAACCATGGGAAAACTCCGTCCCATAAACCTATGGGTCAAAAACACGCCCATATGAGAAGAGCACGTTTCCCGATATGTTGGGTGCATTTTTCGAGGCCAAAAATAATTATGCCTAAAAAAAAAAATTCGAGAGGCTGCACCCCAACCCCTACTATTGGGGCTGCCGCCCCTGGACCCTTGTTCGGGCCCGGCCCAACCCCAAACCCCGGTGAAGATACATGAAAAGTGTACAATACTCTTAGTGTACTTTCACACATGAAAACAAGCTCCACAACCTAACAAATTATCGAAGCCTTACAATATGCTTTACAATCCTTGTACAATGTTTCCCACCATACACCAACTAGTAGAATCTTGTGTGTGGTAAAATCCCCTGCATAGTGTCCACCTTCAATACCTCCATGAGCCTCTGCCATAATTACTTCACACTCATACTCAAGAGCACACTGGCACAAAACTTCATCATGACCTAACTTGTATAAGTCTCCACTGATCAACATGTAAGGAGCGGTGTAAATAGAAAGTTGTTTCTTTTGTAAAGCCTTCATTCCCTCAAGTGTCACACCTATGTGTAAAAAGAGAGCAATATCCTCCAAGTCCAAGGGCACATGGTTCAACTTGAACAATTATGCATCTGGCATTGTGTCCTCAATGCTCTTTATATCCTCTCCTGATTGAATCCTTGATAAATGGTCTGAACCAGAATTTCTTTTACCTTTCTTAACCACCAATGTAAAATTGAATTCTTGAAACAATAGTACCCATCGGCATATGTGTCCTTGCAAACCAGTCTTGTTCATTAAGTACTTCAATGCCATGTGGTCTATATAAAAGATGAAAGGTGTAGCTAGCAAATATTGTCGAAACTTATGGAGTGCGTGGATCATAGAAAAGGCCTCGTGCTTTGTCATTGTATAATTTTGTTCTGCTGGAGTCAAATTCCTACTAATAAATCAAATAGGATGATCAACAATCCCTTCTCTAGGTTGAGCTAATACGACACCAATGGCCATGTCAGAGGTGTCTACATGAACGTGAAAAGGATTAGACCATGAAGGAAATCAAAAATAGGTGTTGTAGTCAGCCTTTCCTTCAGTGTCTCAAACACGCGTTGTTGTGCCTCACCCCAATAAAAATTTTCTTTACCGCTGAGTAATTCATCTAAGGGCATGAAAATATTAGCATATCCTTTGATAAATTTTCTGGAATAACCAATGTGCCTGATGTAACCTAGAATCTACTTTTAGTGGAAAACCTAGGCGCACTAGTATATCACTCATCCTAAGCTGAGTGCTCACCTGAAGCGCACAAAGTTACTAGGCCCATATTTAGAGTTGCTTGTGTAGGATGTTATTGTGATGATGATAATACATATTCATATCCATAACTAATCATAAACATTTCACAGTGCATAAACTAGATCTAGATCTTAGGGAATCATGAACTAAACAATAACTATAATAAGGCTAACCATACAAGAACCAGATTCAATTATGTCTAACACCATTATCCAGCCAATATACTCCATTGCATTAAACACTATAAAACATAGAAGCTTCTTACACTATAAAGTATCTCCATGAGTCATGCACGTATCAGAACTAATAACATAACTCTACAATAATTCACACACACACACACACACTAAACTACATAGTTCAATACATATTTATAGAGGTGGGGACTTGCCCTTCACCTCTCATGCACTTCTCAAAATAGGTCGCATGATGATAATAGCCATGCACCTTTACAATAACATGAACACATGTAAGTGTTGTAATAATAGATGTCCTATAGTTAACTCTAAGAGGAAATCCTATTATTAGCCTAAACTATGCATAGTGTTTATCAGATGCTTATTCCCAAAATACCATTGCGTGTAACGCAAGTCTTCATCTCTATGTGTGCTCCACATGCTATCTCCAAAAATAGTCCCTATCCATAAAAACAGCTAAGTATTGAGCTAAAGTGTTCTGGCACCTGTTTCCTTCCCTATCTTCATGTGCCTTCAAATGCACCTTGTTCCCATGCATGCATCCTTTATGTGTCTTCTCCTTAGAGAAACATTCTATTTTCTCAAAATTACCCCACACTAAGTACATTTCCATCCTGGTAATGGGAATTATTTTTGATGTTCCCAATAATAAAGAATAAGGAATGAAAGAATTAATGAAACACTGTACAAAAGAATGAATTTTCACTTTGCAACACCCTCTTCTTCAACTGGGAGGATTAGCTCTGGATATTCATTTTTGATTTTAGCCTCCAATTTCTTCCAGTCACTTAGCGTGGTCCTTTTCTTCTCTGGAATATCTGATCACTATGGCATCCAATTCGTCTTGAGTAATCTTCTCTTTCTCATTTTGTCATACCTAGACAACATTGGCCATACCTAACATCATTCCTTCCAGGAGGTCCATATTTTGCATTATGAACTTCCCAATCTCATCAATCCTCTTTGTGTGGATCCTAGGATGCTTTGTGAGGGCCTCGTGCTTTTGTTTCACCAGTGCTAATATTTTTGTGTGTCCTAGTGTCTCATCTTTCATCACCATTAGAACTTCATTATCTTCAACTAGATTTCTAGTCCTTATTACTGCTTCTGGTGCCACACATAAATTGAGAGCTTGGTCAGCTCTTTTCAGCTCATCCTTTAAAGTTTGGAGAAATTCCTCATAAGTTGAAATTTTCCTAACCATAGAGGCCCTTGCTCTCTCTACCTCTTGTTTAGAATATTTTGGTGCGGGCATCTAAATTGGTCCGTCATCTAACACTAAATCGACTAAAGTGTGCACATAATGCATAGCAGAAGGAAACTTTTCTAGAACCTAAGATTCTAGATGAGGCCTTATTTTAAGGATGTGATTACCAATTTCCTCCACCATGTTAATGAAGGCCTCATTATTTTTCCTTTCTTGTTCCTTATTTTCCTTTAAATGTGCTATCTCTGTAGTTTTAGCCTTGTTATCTTCAAACAACACTCGAATAGTGGCAGTCTTATCAATGTTTCTCTACACCACCTTAGAAGATAAATTGACAATTGCATTGCTGACCTACTCATCAAACATTATAGTAGGTTTTATTGTCATATGCCTACTCCGGATGCCTTCTTCAATCTTTGCAAGATACAAGACTCCTTGCACACGTCAAAATCTAGTTTTTCCATATGATTCTGCATGGACTAGGATAATTACTTCCTTATGCGCATAGTGGCCATATCTGGATCCATCAAGTCCCACCCATATAAATCCTTAAGGCCCACAATGCTTTGGAACTAGGCGTGGACAATTTTTCTTGTGTCCTCAGTATAGCCCATAATAGGGACAACAAACTCTTCACTTGTTCTTTCTCCTTTTGCTCTTGGCCCCTTAGGAACTTGGGTGGAAAGGTCTGGAGGTTTCCCTTCTCCTACCTGATTCATAATGGGCATAGTGGGTGGTTCTTGCATAGTTTCTTCTAGTTATTTCACCCCTTCCTCTTCATCTCTCATTTCTTCATCATGGGGTTCCTCCACATCTTCAAGTTGAACCGAGGTTCCTGGTGCACTCTCATTAGACTCCTCTTCGTTAAGCTTTAGATTTATTTTTCTCTTTCCCTCGGTGTTTCTTTTTTAGGGTAGATTTGAGGTGACCTTCGTAAAGGTTGAGATGTTCTTGCTCCTAGGGTTCTGGTTCTTCTAAACACCTTTTTAAACTAGCGTTCCTCATGGAATGTATCCACATCCAAGTATCCCTCTCCTCCTTGCATCTGAGGGGAAGTATCTGCGCACTCACTTTCCACTTTGTTTATGGGTTGTATTTGAACTCTATGGTCTAAGCCTCCACTATCCTTGTTGAGATCTTCTTCCTCGTCTCCTTTTGTGTTCGAGGCAGGATTTAGAGCTACCACATTTTCAATTGTGTTTTTTCCCTTAGGCGGCCCTGGGACCATAAGCTCATTCTCCACATACTTTCCCTTTTCCAACTTAGGCTTGAGATGAAGATAGATAAGTGCAGCCCCACTATCCCCAATATCCAAACTTACCGGTTTCATGCTTATAATAAAAAATAAGCCTCTCAATATATGCAGATCAACCTAGATAAACATAAATTTTCCTTAGAGTATGGTAGTCACATTCTACCTTGTCTGCATTGTAGCTCAACTGGAACGCATCGGTAAACCTATGTACTGCTACCTAGGAAGTAACACACTATGAAGGCATATGGCAGTTTGCACCAGGGACTCCATGTCCCCTCCTTCATTACAAACCGTGCAATGTAAAAATGTTGATACATCACAAACTACACTTCCTTTCCCACTACTGAGGGTAACTCCTTTGGAATGCACCATTCCTCCTCAAAGGCCACGCAAATTCGATCATACCATAGTTATACCCTTTGTTTGAATGGGCCACTCATTGTTCCTTCACACAAATACTTCTCAAACCTCTCTGCGAGGGACTTCTTTTCCATTGGGCTTTCCCAATTTTTTTATTTGGCCCATCAGAACTCCAATTTCTACAAACACAACAGATAATAGGATAACGCCAAGACTTATCTTTTCACCTCGTGTGTGCTTCCTCAATAATTGTTTCTTCTATGTAGCCAACTAAGTTGTACATTTCTCCTTATGACATTTTCTTCACAATATGTAGCCACATGGTATTTACTTTTGACCATATCTCCTTATCATTCAACTTATTGAGTAGATGCGTGGTTACCTACACCATAGGGTACTTCCTTAATTTTTAGATGTCCATTTCACGCAGACCCTTGACATATCCCAACTCCTTTCTTGTGGCTATATTATATTCCTTATCAGTTATATCACTATTAACCTCTATCCTTGTGCCCTTCATTCCCTTCAATGTAGCAATCAAAGGCATGGTGATCCTTACCCGCCACCCAATAAAATAGAAGAATTCCTCATGGACTTTGCTCATAATCCATTAGTATAAATTTTTGGTTTTCCAAAATATGGGAGTTCAAACAACTGATACACCCCTACCTTCTTAAGCAACTTCTCCCTAGCATCGTCATACACTGGACATGTCATCCACCGTGTGCTTGTTGGTATTCTTATTCAACAATGCGTCCAAACCCCCTTGTTATCGGTGGTGTGGTGGTTGTAGTCACTTACTTTGCATCTGCGGATATGGGAATCCCAATCCCGTCTGATGATCACTCCTTCTAGATATTGCATTTCTGAAAAATTTCTCTTGGTAGCATCTTTGACCTTGATTTCCACCTTTTCTTCCCCTTCATTCTTACTCCAGGTGTTTTCCTTGGTGTCATGGTAAAAATATCACCTTTTTCCTTTCTTAAGTAAGTTCTCGTGCCCTATCTCGAAACCATTTCCCCTAGCTCCTTCTCAATTCTTCTACTTCGCTCAAACCATTCTCCAATAGGGACACAAGCCACTTTTGTGCAAAAATCTACTCTCCACGCCTGGTTTTACAACTCTCTACACCTCAAAATGTTTCGATTGGTTTGGTCGTAATTAGCTCACTCAAATAATTTTGATCACAAAGGTAGAAATAAATCCCTTCCATTTTTGAATAGCACCTGTAACAGTATGTTCTCATGTGTGCCCATTTTTTAATAACAACCACCCCACACCAATTGTATGTGCAGTCTTCTGCACATAAAAATATTTCAGATTGTAATTATCTTCCAGTGTGCACATGCGCTTATTACACAAAACACCGAAGTAAATTGACAAAGCATAGTGACAAAGAAGGAAATACATTAAAAGAAATACAAAAGGGAAATCTATACTAAATAACAATACTACCTTATTACAAACACTAAGAAGACTTACTTATAGTAAGGCTTCAGCCTACTCTGTTAAAGTAACTGGGTAATCATGTTCCATCAAGCACCTCTAACTGACAAGCACATGATTCAAGGATGTGAGTGATAACATATGGTCCCAATAAATACACTTTAAGTTTTCTTGGATGACGCAGAAACTTGGAATCATAAAGAAGTACCATCTGTCCAACCTCAAGCTTCTTATCCCTGATGTGTCTATCATGCCACGCCTTCTGCTTGGCCTTTTTGTGCTTTTGAATCCAACGTGTTATGAAACACCTCTCATCCAGCTGTATTAACTTGTCAATTCTTTCTTCTTTAACTTTTACAAGCAGGTTAGGGTTCATCCTGTAAGGTATCTTCCTAACTGGGCGCGCACCTTCCTTTAACTTAAAATTCATCTCCCCTTATGACTCATGCACCCCCTTTAACTCATGGTAGCCCCTAGGAAATAAGTCCTGGAAATAACGTAGTAACGCAATCATCTTTTCCACTTTAGATTCAAATCAATAATCTCCAATTTTGGCCTCCTTAGGTCCAGTGTCCATGTCAATGTTCACTTTCTTAGTCTTCATAGGTTCATGATAGGCGCACGCATTTTTATCCACACTATCTAAAACCTCATGCAAACCTTCAAAATGATCAATGTCCAAATTTTTGACTTCTTCATCATCCAATATGTAGATTATCTTTCCTTTCTCCTTCTCAAATCAAGCATGCTTAAATAGTTCAACATCTGTCTCATCTATTTCATCAAAACGAGCTCCTGGTTTTTCCTCACCAGATAACTCTTGAATGAGTCCTTTAGCCTTTACATTGTAACATTCCCATTTTAAGACTTTAGAAACAAGGGAATTTTTTTATATAATGTTCTCTATTCTAAAGAAAGCATTATTTAGAACAAACATTCCATGTCAATCAATTTCAAATAGATAACCATATGTAGCTATAAATGACTGGGTGATCCATCGATCTATTCATTTCATAACTCGGTAATCTACCAATCTATTTATGTTATCTTTAAGTATTGAATACATATTGTATACTTCATATACTTGGTTTTCTTACCCTACACCAGGTACTGAGTGATCTGTTTAAAGAACATATCTGAATATTTGTTACCAATATTCATCTGATATCACGTTGTTTTAAACTTGGTGACATAGGACAATGCAACCAGCAACTTGTAATACTTTGGCCAAAGTTTTACAACATACTTTGTGTATGTCTCTATTCCTAGACGACATACTCGTCATTTTGGAATACGTCCTTCACCTCACTCCTCTATTATCATGATTGGTCTTTACTGACTATCGTCAGTCCACTTGTCCCAGGTTTAACCCTAGCCCTAATTAGAAACATAAATTATTATAGGAAGACGCTCACAATGACTTAGGGTAAATGGGCATAATCGGTAGACTTAAGTCAACGGGTGTGCCAAGGTACCCTGAACCATTGGAAGATACTTCCTATCCTAAATATGCCACTAACCTAACCTAGAGAGAAAATAAGTTCAAGTTCTTATTTTTTGTAGATCTAGATGATCAACGTGGAAGGGTGATGCCACATGTCAACTACAACGTTGTATTCTCGAGAAGGCCCAAGTTTTCTTGAAAGTATAGCCCTGCAGTTGGTGTGTGCCAACATCCTATAGAAACTACCTCATCAAGATGTACATACCCCAAGGAGATCATTAATACATTGTTAAATTGGATTATGTATTGATTATAAAAACCCTGCTAAACCCTAATCCAACACTCCATAAGTTCTTTCCTAAATTTATTTCATTTAGTCCATGAATAACTTCCTTAACTTATGATTGATTTTTAATGTTCATTTTCTTAGTTTAACCAATAGTTAACCAAAACATGATAGTGATATCATAAGTTTCATTAAAATGTACTCTAACATTTAGGAAGATATGTCCAACTAAAGTGGACTTCATTCAAAATGAATTCTAATAATTATTAATCATATCTCCTATACTTTTGGCTTACATTCATTTGAGAGAGAGAAAGAGTCTTTCTCTACATGATTAAGTGTTAGGGTATATCATTCACAATATCCATATTTCTTACTGCATGTTCATTATGCATCACATTACTATGTTAAATTTTTTAGGTAAAACACATCATATTATACAACTCAACAAGTTGCACCATTATAAGGGAAATTGAACCAATTCCCTTTATCCATCTTATCAAAGATAACAAGATAAGCATAGTATAATATGAAGAATATAAACAAGATAGAACTTTCATCTTCTTTATAAAAGTATGAGATAATTTACACAACGAATTCAAACAAATAACAACTCGTAATTCATCATTACAACTTATAAAATTTACAAGACTATGCACTTTAGGCATACTGCATAACAACAACCTTCATTCTATAAAGTATACAACTTTTCCTTTACAATACAACAAAAGAATGAATCTGAAATCTTTACTAAGAATTAGACTTATATCAGCCAATGCATCATATAAGTTTTTGCCTTCTTTTATCACTTACATTGTCCATCTACAAAAATTGCTAGCACGGGTTAGTTCAATGAACTGAGCATGATAAGCACTAAGAATTAAAATGAAGTGCATTCCACTAATTGTTTCATTAAAGAAACACTGCTTTAATGAGATAATTAAAACATCATACAATAAGCATAAGTGATACCAAACAGAAAAGAAGTACATTAATAAATCTAGATCAACTTTTAAGAGAAGAGCAGAATATAATAAACAATATCTACATAAGAACTTAAAGTTCTATTGATCCTATCAATGGCTTGTAAACAAACAATAGATCTTGCCATCCCATTATCTCATAATTCTATCCTAATAGAATACCACATTTATCTTTTCTATGAGACAAAATAAGTGTATACAACATGGTTCATTCTAGGATTATTCATCTATATCCTAAGCAAGAATAAGAAGAACCATTACGTACCATGCCCAAACCTATAACATCTAAAAAACAAACCAGATTCATAACATGAATTACCTGTTCCTTTCTGGGATAACAATCCTATAAATTCAACATTAGGATATACATCTAAACAGAATTTCATAACAATACAAGAAGGTATAGAAAATTAGAACAGTCTAACTGCAATTCTAATTCCAACTCTACATGTTAGAAGTTATCAATCAAAGATCTGAAATCAATGTTCACAAACAAAGTAGCCCCAAAGAGGAGTTAATCTCTACTCAAGTTCATCCCAAAAGATAAAGAGTACAAGAGACAAACCTACTCCTATCCATTTAAACTAGGCAAGGCTAGTCAACAACAGTTGTACCCATAAGTATGTTTTCACTTATCAAAGATAACCGACTTGGCTACTAACTTTCTACATTATAGCAACAATGATTTGAACAAAGTAGACCAACAGGTCATAAGAAATCACCATCTTGAAAGAGAATTGAGTACAAAGAAGTTCAAACAATGAGCTTATCCAAAGACATAGAAAAGGTAACTCTAATAAGGAAAGGACCAATAATAAATCGTTTCATTCCACTAAACAAAAGAAGTTCCAGTTTCAAATCAAATCAGGATGAAAGCATATTGCAGTCCCAAAACAACATACAGAACCCAAGAGAATACAATATACTTTCTTTCTATAAAAGAAGCCAAGGACTCATTCACTGTATTAGACAAGAATAAAATCCCGATACAAGAACTATCAAGTTCAGGATTAACCATGAACCCAAGACTAGAGACTTACAATTGCTTCACCACAAAATACAAAAAGGTAAGTAGTTTGTAATTCAAAAGAATTAAACACAAAACAACTGAATGGAGAAGGTATCCTTCCTAATTATTCTAATGTCTAAGGTAATAACCCGAATCTTCACTAAAACCCAAATTTATTTTAAAGAATCAAAGGAGAGAGAGAAAGAACCAGAAATGGTTAAGTCAGAAGGTGTCCCAATCAATTTCCACTGCAACAGAAATAGAAATTCAAAACAAAACTTCACAACCATAAAATTGTGACAGAGGTGACTTGGTAAAAACAATACAGTCAACCGAGAATGCGGGTTCCCTTAAAATAGAGGGGAAAGAACACTTCCTTCTATTCCCACACTAATACCATCTCGATACAGTCATAAAACTGAAGTTCTACGTTCCTTAAGTAAGACGTTTCTAGTTCCATATCTCGAAGATATTTTTAAATGAATCAAACAAGCTTTCACCCAGTTCCTGGTGAGTAAGTTGCTCAAATAAAGAGTTATAAGCTTAATCATTTAGTAAAAAATAATCCAATATAAAAATACTAGAACAAAATCGAATATATCGACCCAAGTACAAACTCATAACACTCAAGTGTTAAATAAGAGTACAGTGTCGAACCCGAGCTTCACACACATACATTCGAAATTTCACAAGTAAAATAATATGAATACAGTTGCAAATATGAACTCCAAGCAACAATTCAACAATGCATAAGTTTTCCAAACGTTGGTTTTGATCAACACGAAGCTCCAACACAAGTCTACATCCAAAAACACAACCCAGAAGCAAAATCAAATGGAACTCAAGTTTCCCCTAAGCTCAGATCCCTATACTGCCATGAAGGCCAGTTCAAAGCATAGCAACTTCGAATACAAGATTTAGAGTGCAAAAATAGAGATACAGAAACAAGTTTCACATACAAACTTCACATGCATGTTGTCATAAAACTTGCACAAAGAGACAAGTTTCTAAAACAAAACTATTTTTGCTATGGATTCAAATCCAAACAACACAAAGATTCACTAAACCCAACAAGAAAATAACCAGTTAGACGTAAAAACATGAATCTCATGAGAGCAGAGTTGTTCTAATGAATCATTTAGAAGAAAGTAAAGAGTCTTAATAGTTAGATCATATCATGCCTGATAGTGTTTCCACCAAATCGAAGGAGACTTCCAGCCGAGATTCCAACTCTTTTTCTCCTCCACGAGAGATCAACAATCAAACATATTTTCCTCCTACACCTCGTATAATTTCCTTAGATCAAAAATAGGCTAAAGAAACCAAAAATAGCTTTGAAGTGAAGGTCGAACTATTGGTTCGAAGAACTAGTTAGCTCCATGCAGAGAAAAATCTGTCATGCATGTAAAACCAAATAACCTCCTACAAACCCACCTTCTAAGTTTCCAAGACAGTTTACACACAAATACCGAGGCTCATTAATGCCATAAATTCCATTCATTCTAAAATTCCCGCTTATCTTTCCTTGCCACCACCTCCAAAATCTGGCGAATGCCAATTCCATACAAAAATACAATTCTATCTTTTAGTGGAGCTTCCACGTAAGCCTCCACCAAGTCTACTAGCCCCTGCCAAATCTGGTAGTAATTCCATCATTTAAACCCTTTCAACTCATTTAAATGTAATTGGAACCATTGCCCTTGTGACATGTGACCCCTTAGTTTCCCTTTAATAGTTTAGGATGGATCCCAATAGAACTTAGGTTAGTCTAGCAATAACCAACTTAGGTATTAAAAATATTTACCAATAGTATTTCCACCTTAGGTTAGTCTAGACATAATATGATGGTACATAACTGGTTTGCGATTCTAGCCTATGATGTTATCGAAAGAACATATCTCTATGCTCGAGATATATACTATATGCTTATGTAACTAGTGTATTGTGGTGAATATATGTATTTATATGAAATTTATTATAAACACTAGGTGAGTTGAGCCCCCAAACTAACTTGCTACTAGAAATTTTAGGCAAAACATTGCTCCAGAAGACTCCTAAAAATTGCCAAATCCAAATTTCAAAATCCTAAATATTCATTGATTAGCGAAGAATCACCAATAAAATTTTCTCTTGCTTGTGCTACAACTTGTGGTGCATGTCAAATATTCGAAGAAGATACAATACAATTATGCTCTATAATGTCATCTACCATATCATCATGAGGAATAGTTTCTTCTACACTAACTGTACTCTCAATACTTCCATCCCATGTCTCATTTTCAAAAAATTGTGCATCTTTATTAATTATGACTTTTCAGCTAACTGGACTAAACAACTTGTAAGCTTTTGTATTCTCTAAATATCCAACAATTATGCACTTTTATCCTTTGTTGTCTAACTTCTTCCTTAGCTCATCAGGAACATGTGCATATGCCACACAACCAAAGATTCTAAAATGAGAAACATTGTGTTTCCTGTTTGTCCAAGCTTGTTGAGGAATCATGTTTCAATTTTTTTTTGTTAGACAGATGTTTAAGATGTAAAAAATAGTTGCTACTACTTCTACCCAATACTCATTTGAAAGATGTTTTTCCTTCATCATACTTCTTGCCATCTCCATTATGGTTATATTCTTTCTCTTTGCTACACCATTCTATTGTGGTGTATACCAGGTAGTAAACTACTTTTGTATACCATGATATTTGTAAAACTTCATGAAAGCATTGAAACATACTCACCTCCTCTCATCTGTCTCAGAGTAGACACCAAATTTGTGTCTTACGACCCCTTGTGACCCGCATCTCATCTCGCAACCTAACCTCATCACCTAAACCTTACACAATTATTTATTAATTACCTTGTAATTGACAAATCCACATCATCTCACCTGCCACCTCATTTTGCCACTTCATCATGACCTAGCCCTAACCCTAAACTAACCTAATTAAGACCTATAACTTGGTCTACACCTACACCCATGACTAATGACCCCTTTCTCGCACCCAAAACTGACCTTCTAGTCATTTGACCAAGCCCGCAACTAATCTCTCGGGAGAAAAGCAGGGAAGGTGGGCTATTTTACTAAAAATAGCCTACTTTTTCCTTACCGATGCCGGTTCCTACTCGACCGCCGTCGGTTACGTAACCGCCATCGGTTCCCTGTAAATGGGCTCCCCGAACCAAAATCAAAGGGGGAAGGATTTTAGGAATCAAGAGAGATCATTTGGGAGCGATAAAGAGAGTCCAGATCTTCACTTGACCAGAGCAGAGACGAGTGAAGAAGCCAGAAGAGTTGCAGCAAAAGGAGATCAAGCCCAAAACTGCAACAGAACAGCCAGAGTTCTCAGATACTCAGCTGATCATCGGGAGGGAGATATTTCATCTTCTGTTTGTCCAGCCATCCTACCTAGAGTTCTGCCTTTGTCATCAGAGTTCTTGGACCTGCATCTTCGTCAATAACCAGTAAGTTACATCTTGCATGTCCTCTTTAATAACATTTCTTAGACTTTTTGAAGCACAATCCTCACAAATCCATTCCTAGATCCACTACCCAGCGTGCTATTGCATCTAACTATCATTCATCTACCTCTCATCACCTTATTTCCTAATATCACCTATATACAGCCTTACAAATAACACAACTACCAAACAACACAACCACCCCACAAAACAACCAACCTTCAGATCTTAGACCATCTATCGGATCCATCCGATATCGGTTATCCTGACTATAACCAAAAACCAGCCTTTCCCCTACCCAGTTCAACGAAGCAATTTAATTGATATCTTACAGTCTTTTGTGTTAATTCATATTAGCAGGGGAACTGACCACCTTCGAAAGGAAGTTTTATATTTCCTGGGCCCAAGGCAGTTCCCTCATTTATTGTCTAATCAAAATCGTGTGGTCTTGTGTTCTTATTTGCAGGTAGTCCTTCCAAGACAAAAAGGAGTTCTTCGCAGTCAACCTGATCTTTCTCTACGGTACGCGCACACCATCTCGACGTTCAACAGGTATTCCTCCTAGCCCTAACCTTATCTGTTTCTAAAAGGAATGAAACATTCCGAGTGAAACATTTTGGCACGCCCGGTGGGACCCATTTTGGGTTTCTTTCTTTCTTGCTTGCTTTCATATAGGGAGTATACTTGCTGTTTTCTTCTTCTAAAAGATATTCACAAGGTTTTGTATTATTTTGATAAAAGAACTTGCTTTGCTTTTACATCTCGCATTAGTGAAAGTCATCTCTTTTGCTTCATCGAATATCATTTTCGATTTGGGTTTAAAACACGTGCATTGCATTACTGCTTGCTGTTTTCAATTCTAGTGAACATAGATTAAGTAACAGGTCGTACACGTGGGGGTGATATCCACGGTATTGACAAGAAATTAATCTTACTTTCACTGCACAACACATACCGAATCACTTCACAATTAACACAACAGCTCAAACATCCCCCTTTTCCGCGGTATTCCTCCGCCCGATTGAGGTAACCTTATAAGCCAAAACAACTTGACATTTCCCCTAAGTCTTTTGTTTAGGATTGACATCATTCCGCGTCTAAAGGCATAAGCCCACAATAATTAAAATTAACCCTAGGGTTAGTCTCTGGATTTGCGTGTGCATCTTGCTTGTTTTTAGTTCTGTTTTCTTTCTCATACCCTGTCTTCTGTGATCAATAATTGGACAAGTATACTAAACGTTGTTAAAAATCAAATTAGCAGCCTTTTATATCTTGTTAGCCCAGACTTCTTACACCGACATCGGTTACCTGACCGACGTCGGCTATAGTATAACCGACATCGGTTACGAGACCGATATCGGTTACTGTCTTTCCCAATTCCTGACAAACCAGCAACCTACCAATTTCACCAGTCTGAGTTTGTTTCTGTTCCTGACAGATTGAAACCCTACTGTGAACTCCTGTCCATGGTTGTTATCACTCGAAAGCAAGCCGCCGCCATGGTTTCACATGCTTGCTCTGTTTCTTTGCCTGAATCACCCCCTTCACATTCTGTGGGGAATCCTACGGATACCAGCGAGGTTCCTAAAATTCCTGTGGGAGATAAGGACTTTGCCAAGTTTCTGGATGCTAATTCTAGCGCTGTACAATACTATTTGTCTCATACCCCTGACCGTACGCCTGATGGTCAGCTCCTTGTTGGTATGCCTATTAGTATAGCTGCTCATTTAGCTCCCACTCCACCTGATAACACCGCCTTGCTTCCTGCATCTCTAGCCCCGTCTCCCAATCCGACGGCTTCAGAGGTTCATACGACTCAGATTGGCTTTCCGTTGGTTAATCTTGGACCCCACATATCATTACCGCCGACTGCCCCTACCTCATCTCTCTTGCAGACTGCTCCGTTCATGACTTGCTCTCTGCCACCTATCCACACTAGCTTTCCTTCTCAAGCTCCGCCTACCTTTTCATTCCCATACACGTATCCAGTGACCTCAACATCTTATATGGGACATCCCTATTCGGTCGCCTCAACATATTCATCCTCCATACCTTATCAACACTTAACCCCACCATTGTCCAGCGGAGGCCCTTGGCCCAATTTGCCTCCGTTTACCACAATCGCACCATCATCTCATCCAACCATGGATTTCATTAAACAAATGATGGACAAAATGCAAAACCTGGAGGCTTCTGTTTCAGGAAGTCGTAGCACCTTGACATACGAGCAAGTTTGTCGGGAGCCTATTCACCCGTCTGTCCCCCTTCATTCATATCCTCCTCAATGGGAATTACCAAAATTTACCCGTTTTAACAGTAAAGAGGACCCTCAACAACACTTGCGATCATTTAGACATGCTTGTTATTTGATTGCTCATGATGATGCCTTGTTACTCCGCACCTTTCCCATGTCCTTATTAGGACCCGCCTTGGAGTGGTATAGTGCTTTAATTCAGCACTCAATCTTCTCTTTTAACCAACTAGCCCAATCTTTCTTGGATCATTTCTCCATTAACATTGCCAAGAAAGTATCTATCACTGACCTTTATGCCATCCAACAATTCGAAGACAAATCTATCACATTTCGTTGGACGATGGCGGGGCCTTATCAACCAACTTACATATGCCTTGCCTCAGGTTGAACTTATCGAACTTTTTATGTGGGCATGTGCTAAGCACATTTCTCCTACTCTTCAAATTCAAACTTTCCGCACATTTGATGAGGCCTTTACCATGGCTCGGAAACTAGAAATTCGAGCCTTAGAAGAAGAGAAATTGCGGTTGCGCAACAAAAACCCCAATTTCCGAACTCCAGATTCCACCAACAAACCTAACACCACCAATCCTCACCCATCGACCGCTTCGAAATCAAAAGGGGCCGTGCACGCGGTGATGGTCAAATCCCAACCACCGTCTAATACCCCGCCAAAAACCACTTATAAGTATAAAGCAGAACCCATCAACTACACTCCCTTGGGAGAAACATATGGTGTGATATTGGAAAAATTGCTCAAAGCAGGAGCCATTACCTTACCTCCTGTTAAACCTCACTCCGGGTTTGATTCTACCCGCGCTATACCTTCCTGGTACAAAGAAAATGACTTCTGTAACTTTCACCGCGTAAAAGGACATAGTCATGAAAACTGCAAAATGTTGAAAAACATAGTGCAGGAAATGGTTGACGCAGGTGATATAACCCTCGATAATCCTAATGCCCCTGCCAACCGAAATTTGAAAATCTTCAACAAACCATTCCCAAATCACTCGTCCAACAAAGAACGTAAACCGGATATCTTAGCCGAGGAGAGTGTTCATGAGATCCATGCAGTCTTCGACTCCCGGAAAAAAAGCCTATATCGAGAAAATTTTGAATCAAGCCTCTCCACTAACATAGAGTCCGAACCTCCTTCACCACCATCAAGCCAAAGCGAAATCATTCCTTTACCCATAAAAGAGTTAACTACCCAGACTTCTCTTCTCATCAATGAGTCTGCTTACACCACATCCCTACAAGACTGCGAACGGATGTTATCTAATCTATCTATTTCCCAAATGTCCCCTTCTACCGCTCTTGCTGCACAAGAGGAAGGCTCGCCACTCCTTTTGACATCCTTAGACGAGAAATCTCTTGCACCAACATCACCAAATTCTTTAACCATAACAGACCCTCTCAAACATGCCCTCCTGCCTATTAGTCCTTCATCGCCTAAATCTTTTCAACAACCGGTCGACCTCTTAATATCTATTGATACAGTACCTCATCTACCCCCTGTATCACACCCACAGTGGACTGGAATCACAACCCATCTTTCTTCCGTACCAAATTTACAATTCATGCCTGAAGATTGTCATTCTCCAAAAGATAGACGAGTCCTATGGGAACGTTTGAGTACCCCCTATTCTACTCAAATGCAGGTGACCGATCCGGACACCTCTACCATATATCCTAAGTGTTTACAGAAACTCAAAATGCCTATGTCCTCAGTCTCATCCCCCGTATCTATACCAAGTAGCCCATCCACCTCTATTAACCTAACCAAATCTTCCCCTACACTTGGGACCTCACCAATGCCCAGTCTAACGCACCCACCTAAGCGACTTGATTTATCCAAAAATAAAGCCACCCCGCCACCTAGGAGACAAACTCAATCCGTGCCTCTATCACAATCAAAACCATCATCGTCACACCTACCTTCCATATTGGGACCTCATCCCTCCACCTTGCATCAATATATCATACCTCCTGCGTTTTCTTCAAAACGACCTACGCCTTCTGCACCTATACAGAGATCAAAGGGTATATCAACATTGTCACCCCACATATCCTGTCCACCCATCAACCCTAAACGAACTCCATCATCAAAGGATTTATTTTCTGTCACTCCCCTTTCTCCGTGGTTGTTTCCCGCTACCACGTCATCTGTAGCCTCATCATCTAACCAGCTGAATATAGCTTCTGCGCCAAAGAAACCACGTTTAGTGAAAACCACGTGTCAACACCCCTCGGCTAAACCACCACCCGTATGAACCAACCACGCCCAAACATTACCAAAACCCGCAAAACCAATACCCTCATCCTCCTCCGATTTTGACCCACTCAAAGGATCTTACGCCAAAATCCTTGCTATGTTGGTGGAGAATGCGACCATTTCCCTACCCCCACTTAGACCTTATGACCCGTCTAAACCTCGACCTATAGGTTATGATGAGTCTAAAATCTGCACCTATCACCGCACACCAGGACATGATGTGGAGAGATGCAAAGCTTTAAAAACCATCCTTCGTCAGTCACCTCTCCCAGATACAAAGGTTAAGAAAGACAACTTACGAAGGGAGAGACCTTTAGCTTCAATTCCCTCTACTATACCATCTATCCCCGCCTCACCAAGATCTATCATTATTACAACCCCACCTCTTGAAGACCATGATTTATCCCAACCATCTTCCTCATCTCAGGTCTACGAGATTAATATGATTAGTGTTGCTACTCGAGCGCAGAAAAACAACGAGAAAGCAAAAGAAAGCACACATGCGTCCTCTCTTTCTCCATCCAGCATCCCGATTGCACCACCACCCAAAGTGGTTATTCGTGGACCCGCTTACCCCGTCTCTAATGGAGTTGCCCATCGAGCCATGATCAAACAGCTTCACCAATCGCCCGTAAAAATGACACTATATGATCTCATTCAGACTTCTGAATCCCATCGACAAGCTCTCGTTGAAATTCTTCAAGGGATCGAGGTCTTACCTAATGAAACCCTGCCTGTTGCCTCCATTCTAACACCCAATCACGTTGCTTCTCTCACCAAACAACCCACTGCCCCAACCACTTCTGTACAACAACAAGCTGCGGCAGTCAGTTTCTCTGAAGATGAAATTGTTGACTTTGGTACAGAAGATCCTGACCCTGCCCTTTTCATCTCAGCTTACGTCCGGGACATTCGGGTACGTCGTGTTATGATTGACGGG
The DNA here is from genome assembly GCA_018340775.1 of Taxus wallichiana var. yunnanensis. Classification (NCBI taxonomy): domain Eukaryota; kingdom Viridiplantae; phylum Streptophyta; class Pinopsida; order Cupressales; family Taxaceae; genus Taxus; species Taxus wallichiana. Next base: position 539,147,948 of record CM031244.1, on the reverse strand, counting down.
GCGCTAGCCTAAACATCATCTCTTCAAAAGCCTTCCAACAAATGAATATCCCTTCTAGCTACATGTGTGCCAATCCCATCATGTTGCGGTCATTCAATGACGCTATTACCTCTACCTTAGGCACCGTGATCCTCAACATTCGGGTAGGACCACGTACTTTACCCGAACTCTTCTATGTCCTTGAAGGAGAGTTCCAATATAACATATTGCTAGGTCGCCCTTGGATCCGGGCTATGGGATGCGTTCCCTCAACATTACATAGATGCATAAAATTTGAGTACGAGGGGAAGTCCTACACCGTAAAAGCTGATCCTCCCCCCTTTAAAACCTGCAATATGTTATACCGCCCTAACGATGTGCTTATACCAATCAAGACACCCATACATTCAACCCAACCATCCTCTTCAAATGTACCTCAACCATCCACCTCAACCACACCTACGCCTTCAATCGATGAAACCACCGCATGCAAAACCACTTCCTTCCCACACTAACATCCCAACCGTAGACCCCTTAGTAGATGTTTTTCAACGCCTTACGCTGGGGGAGTATCGCCTATATAATGTTAGTTCTTTCCATACCCCACAGGAATACGGACAGGTACATGCACATCCTACCTATGACCGTCATGTGGGGGAAGTAATCTCTTACGGACCACCCCATTGCCGCACCAACCTAACGTATGGGGGTGTTGACGCATCCTCCATTACCCCTGAACCCCCTCTTGGTGTGGTTCCCTTCCAATCTGATTTTCAATACTTGACAAATCGTCGTTTCGCCCTCACCTTCTTGACTCGCTGTGCTTGGAAAGGCTTTGGTTTTGGTCTTTATGAACAAGGCCGACATACACTCATTCCCGTGACTACACGCAAACACAATGATCGCAGTGGTCTCGGTTTTCCTGAAACACCTACACAGGAGGAACCTCGTGTCAGTTGTCTTCTAGAAGACAACGACGTCACCCCTACCGAACCATCATCACCCATTTTTCCTTCGTCACCCACAGAGTCAATAGATCCCGAATCTATCCCTCCTAACTTTTTTTTTTCATAAATGCTATCTTCCTAGGTCCTCTCAATTATCAACGCGATAATGAGGACCCCTCTTCTATCCCCCTTCTGTATCCAGACATGATCGAAGAGGATTCGCCTTCGATTAATGTTGTTGAGTGCCAGGATGACGACTCCATCCTCACTTACCTTGGGGCGGACGACTCCTATATTCAACGCACCTTACCATCTGAAACTCAAACCATGTTGAATGAATCGACTATAGAAATCAACATCCACACGGAGGAGGATCCTCACATTGTGAAGATCGGACAATCCCTTAACACATCAGAACAAGCCGCCTTTACTACCTTTCTCTCCTGCATACCCGCAACCAAGCTTTCGCTTGGTCCTACGCGGACATGCCAGGAATTGATCCTACCATTGCCGTCCATAACATCACTCTAAACCCTGATTCCAAGCCAATTAAACAGAAATTGAGAAAAATGCATCCACGCATTGCTCTCTTGGTCAAAGAGGAGCTTCAACGACTCCTTTCTGTTTCTTTCATTCTGACCTATTGACTATCCTCAATGGATTTCTAACATCGTACCTGTCACTAAAGCGACGGGGGGACTTCGGATATGCACGGATTTCCGGATCTTAACCTCGCTTGCCCTAAGGATGACTTCCCCCTGCCTAGCATTGACCAACTTGTAGATCTCACTGCAGGCCATGAGATGCTCTCTCTCATGGATGGTTTCTCGGGATATAACCAAATTTTGGTTGCCCCCGCCGATCAACATAAAACTGCCTTCATAACTCCTTGGGGAACCTTCTGTTACCGTGTAATGCCATTTGGCCTTAAGAATGCTGGTGCAACCTATCAGCGGGCTATGACCTACATTTTTCATGACATTATGCACACTATCCTTGAAGATTACGTCGACGATCTTCTTGGCAAATCTAAACATCGTAGTGAACATCTCGATGTTTTAACCATTATTTTTGATCACCTGTTACAATATTCTGTCCGCCTTCAACCAAAGAAATGTGTCTTTGGTGTCCTTTTGGGGAAACTTCTTGGCTTTATCATCTCTTTGCGTGGCATCGAGGTCGACCCATCTAAAGTCAAAGCTATCCTAGAAATGCCCCCACCTACTAATCTCAAACAATTGCGTAGTTTACAAGGTAAGCTCCAATCTATCCGACGTTTCATCTCCCAACTCTCGGATCGATGTCAACCTTTTCATCACCTTCTTAAAAAGGACATTGATTTTCAATGGAGCGAAGAGTGCCACCTAGCCTTTGAAGCTCTCAAAACTTATCTCTTGCAGCCACCCATGCTTATCCCACCTCAGGACGACCACCCTTTCTACCTTTACCTTTCCGCCACTGACCACACTGTAGGGGCCATGCTTGCACATCGTGACTCCGAGAATCGAGAACAAGCCATTTATTATATAAGTCGTACTTTGGTGGACTATGAGACTAGGTATACACATGTAGAAAAGTTATGCCTAGCCCTATCATTCGTGGCTACCAAACTCCGACACTACCTTCTGAATCACAAAACTTTCGTCATCACCAACACGGACCCCATCCATTACATGTATGCCAAACCTCATCTAAACCAACGCATCGCCAGATGGCTCATGCTCCTCGCCGACCTCGACCTTGAGTTTGTCCACCAGAAATCAATCAAAGGACAAACTCTTGCAGACCAACTTGCGGAGGCCCCTTTACCTGGGGAACAATTTACCAATTTTACATTCCCAGACGAACTCATCGCTACTCTTTCCCTCAAGGAGGAGTCGTATCCAATGACCCTCTTCTTCGATGGATCCAAATGCCACCGTGGTGGAGGAGCCGGCGTTGTTCTCATTCCTCTCGACGCTGAGCCCATGCCTCTTTCATTCCGACTCGATTTCCCTTGCACTAATAATACAGCGGAATACGAGGCCCTTGTTCTGGGTCTCCAAGTTGCGTTACACTTAGGTATCAAATCTATCAATATTTTTGGCGACTCTCAATTGGTAGTCAATCAAGTTATGGGCATCTACCAATGTAAAAATGAGGAACTTCAAAAGTACAAACACTACGTGGATTCACTTCTAGCCTTATTTACTCACTATTCTATCCAAACCATTCCCCGCTCCACTAACAAATTTGCGGATACTATGGCTTGCTTAGCCTCGCAAATTCCAGCTTCATCAACTGACTCTGAATTATTCGTCTTGGTCCAACAACTTTTTGCCCCATCCTACTCAACCCCGGTAGTTTGTATGATAAATACTGTGTCTACTAATTCGCAGGATACCTGGTACCACCAATTTCACGACTACCTTACAACCTCTGTTCTCCCTTCTGACCTTACTAGTACTGGCAAACGCACTTTTCTTAAACACGTTTCTCGTTATGTAGTTATGGGGGGACTCCTTTATAAACGTGGCTTTGATGGCATCCTCCTTCGATGTCTCACCGGCGCGGAGGTCACCCATACCATCCAACAGGTCCATGACGGTATCTGTGGCGGACATTTTAGTGGCCTTGCCGTGGCCAAACGAATCCTTCGCCTTGGTTATTATTGGCCTACTCTCAATAACGATTGCTACGAATATGTTAAGCGTTGTGTTATGTGTCAACAACACGCCAACCTTCAACATACTCCTAGCCACCCCCTACAGGTCACCCGAGATCTTTGGCCTTTCTCACAATGGGGTTTAGACCTTATTGGTGAGATTCACCCATCCTCTTCGCAACGTCACCGATGGATTATCACAGCAACCGAATATTACACAAAATGGGTGGAGGCTATTCCACTCATTTCAACCAAAAAAGAAAAAATTGTAGAGTTCATTAACCACCACATTATCTGTCGTTTTGGTGTTCCTCATCGCCTGATAACAGATAATGGAAAATATTTCAAAAATAAGTTATTGCAAGACCTTTGTGACAACTTTGGTATTAAACTTAGCTTCTCATCACCCTACTATCCACAAGCAAATGGACAAGCCGAATCCTCTAATAAAACCCTAACCAAAATCCTCATGAAAGTTGTCAATGAGTCTGGAAGAAATTGGCACGATCACATCCCCTTTGCCCTTTGGGCTTATCGTACTAGCATTCGTACCTCTACTAATGCTACACCTTTTTCTTTGGTATATGGTACCGAGGCTGTCTTGCCTCTCGAAATACAAATACCCTCCCTCAGGATATCTCTTCAGGATATTCTCACCAACGATGATTTCCGCCAAGAGCGGTTAGCCCAATTGGAGCTTCTTGACGAACGTCGTCTTACAGCTCTCGATCACCTTCAAATCTATCAAAAACGTATCAAGCGTGCTTATGATAAGCGACTTCATGAGCGTACCTTTAAGGTTGGTGATCTTGTCCTCAAAGAGAATCAACATGTAACCAAACTAGAAAAGAGCAAAACGTGGAAAATTTGCTCCTAATTGGATTGGGCCTTATATAATCACTCACACTTATGGATCAGGCACTTATCGTTTAGCTTCGCTTAATGGTAAACCTGAGCCTGAACCCCTTAATGCCTTGCATCTTCGACCATTCTACTGTTGAATTTAGTGTTATATCACTTCTTATCTACCTACTGCTCGTCCCTTGAGCTCATTTACCGCTACATACACTTTGTTTCCTACATCTCCAAATAAAATCAAGCTCACTTCTCACCTCCCCTCAACGATGCCTTCCCCTTTTTAGTCTAGTCCATGACTTCAAAGTATTAAAATAACACCTTCTTATGGGATTTTCTTGAGTCAAACTTCCTACCAAACTAGATGCTTCATGCCAAAAGAACATCTAGCTATCTAAATTATATATAGACTGCTCCCTCGAAGGACAGCTATATGCCAAATTATTGCTGCTATTATATATAGACTGCTCCCCCGAAGGACAGCTATGCACTAAAATCATATCTGCTACTATAAATAGACTGCTCCCTCGAAGGACAGCTATACACAGTCAGCCTTTATCAGAAGCTTCTCGCATGGATCAGCTTTGTGAAGACCTCAAGAATAGCACAATCAATATCCCTTGTAGACTTCCCACATCGATCAGTCTATATTCAGTAAAATAAAAGCCTCATTCAAAAGAACTTTTGGGTCATGGACTTGTCTATTTAGGGTAGGTTCTCTTTCGTCAGAACACTCACTTTGTAACAAGTTCTCTGTACCTCCGTTATATCATCCACCTCACCTCACCATTTGTTTCAACTCAAGGGACGTAACGTACACCCGATATATTGTGATCATACAACTCTTTTCACCTATTGACTTCTCGTCTATGCACGGTACCTAGGGCTTCAAGCTCGTTCTACGTTGTGTGGTTTGTTTAGCTCTTTTCACCTACGGAGCAATCTTTCCTCTTTGCCTCGCATCTAGGATTGTGTGTTGATCTTAATCAGGGCATGATTCCCTACCACTTGGGTAGGCTAACTTTCGCTTCCCTTATACCTTTTACAACATCACCAATTCATTACCAACACCCTCAACCTTACCTTACCAATATTAATATCAACATTTTTACCAACCAACCAATTGCCTAATCGTACCAAATTGCCTGAATTCACCTCTCCCTGATCCTAAGGGAGAACTACATCGGTCTGAGGCCCTTCCTTGCTTTGTGCAATGGGCTATGTAGGCAGCACTTAGGAGACATGGGGTCTCCCAAGGTTAGCTCGACCACCCCCTACCATAACCTATCATGTGTGGTAAATATAAATATTTTTTGTGTATTTCTATTTAATCACATTCCTCTTTATCCTTTTTCAAAACACCAAAAATCACAACGCAAACATTCTTATTATTATCAAATCAACATACATATTCAGTCTTATCTAGATGTTAAACAAATACATCTTCTCTATCATCGACACGCAGGTCGGCATCCTTATTTATTCTTATACCTTGCTAACATTTACTTAGACCCTCACGATTCATCCCGACCCAGGAGATGATCGTGATCGTCGACGCCTCTCGCCGGGCCTCTCCGTCCTCAAAGGTACCACGGCTATTGGTACCGCCCACTGATCTGCCAATCTCTCCTGTAACATATGAATACGCCCTCTCGCATGGAGGAATCCAGCCTCTAGTCTCTCCGCCCGTGACTCCGCAACCGCTAACAATCCTCTTGCCTCATTCACCTGCGTTTGGAGCTGCTGAACTAAACTCTGCAGACGATCTCTCTCCACTGTAATCACAGCTATGTCAGGGCGATCACGTACACCTCGCAGCTCTGCTACCCACCATAACCTATAGGCCTCTGTCGTTCCTGCATCCATTACACTGCGATCGGCTGCTATCTCCTCTGGCCCTTCTGGAGGTGTTGGCCGGGGAGGTGAGAATGCTGCCTCGGCGTCGATCCTCATATATGGTCTATAAGCCAGGGGTATATCCTGCACAAATCTGAATTGTCACCACACGCGATCTAGAGGAATCCTCTCATACTCACCTGGCCTGTGCCCTGCGATCCACCTCAATCACTCTACACCCCTCAACTCCTCAGCTATATTCTCTGTTACCATATAGTTCCCGTAAGGCCTCCAACAGATATCAGCAATCGTCACCCTCTCCCATACCTACCTGTAATACTCAATGTCACCCGTCACGGCCTGAGATCTTGCCTCTTGTTCTGTCTGGACCCATCGTCTGAATCCCAACCTCTGTACTCCGGTCTCTCCTGACTGGATGGATCGGCCTACTGGTCGCACACAAACAATGTGCTCATAGGCCCAACAGTGTAATAAGTATGAACAATCCAGTGTCGTCCTGTGATTTCACCTACAAGCCCATAAACCCCTGTATAACTCCGCCAAATATGCAGGTGCCCATGCAAAAGTCACGTTCCTTTCTATCATCTCCCAGATAACACACATCAATGCCTTTGGAAATCTTCCCCCTTCTGCCCTCGGTAATGCATAATACCCTACCGCTATCATTAATATCACTGCTAACCTTGTCTCCTCAGGGTGTGCTGCATACATTATCCCATATGTGAATGACAAACCTCGTTGTGTCAAATCTCACGCGTATGGACCAAATACTGCTGTTATCGCTCCCCGTGCAGCGCTAGGTAATGCCTGATATACTGGTTTTCCTGTAATAGGGAGCCTCAAAATACGGAACACATCTTCCAATGTTACTGTCATCTCCCCTGTTGGCAGATAGAACGTATTCTTCTCTGGATTCCATCTTTCAATCAACGCCTGCAACATAGCATGGTTACGTGTGATTCGTGAATAATAGCGGATTCCACTTAACCCCAAACGATTTATCAATGTCCATTCCGCTGGTGTTACATCCGCTCGGATTCGTGACAACAGCGCTGGCACACTATCATTCATCCTCAACCCTGCCTCTGCCTGCATACATCAAAACAACAAACAACCATTCAATCCATCAAATCCCTAAGGGTTTTTCTCACATTCTGGAAATTCCTCCAGTAACCGGTATCGGTTATAAATAACCGGTACCGGTTCAGTAACCGATACCGGTTATCCCTAACCGCTATCGGTCACTGTCAATTACATACACCTTGCCTAAACAACCACCTACGACAATAAATTGCTCGTTTATTCCTCTCTGTATACACAGACATACCCAAAACCCTTGATTACCTACCACGTAACACTCACCTCATTTATAACCCTTGTTATCATGTTTTCTTTCTCATATCTACCCACCTACTCTCCCCCATCTTATTCACAAAACATGCAGTAATCAAATCACAACCAAAACGTTTACCTCTTGAGTTGCAGCAGCTTGAGGTGGCCCTTGTCTTCCCTCTCGTCCCTGCCTGCTGGATGCTTCTCCTCATTCTGCCATGATCACCACCCTTTTCAAATTTGCCTTTCTGCCTTCTGAATCTCAGAACACATTCACTTTCCCTGTCTCTTTTCTCCTTATCACTCAAATCTCTCATGCAATTACCTGTCTCAGTCGTCAAAAAGCGTCGCGTTCACGTATTTAACTTCTTGCATGGCTCTCAAAATTAGAACTTAAGTTGCCACCCTAGCTTTTCTATTTTTAGAAAAGCTCATACCTAAATAACCGATATCGGTTACGTGCGATATCGGTCTACTAACTCCGGCGTACCTAACCGATATCGGTTACACACCTGCCTTTTTGAAACATAGTTCTTTTCTTCATTTTCTACCTAATTTTTATCGCGCCCGCCTCTTTTCCTGCATAACAACACCATTATCCATATTTGTCCATCCAATCCACTTCTCATTACGATTTCATCCATATCATCTATCTACATTACCCAAAACAAACATGCCATCATCTAAGGATATCAAAAAACTATCAATCTATACACCATTTGGATCCAACTCATCAGATACATATATAACAATGTCACCAAACCAGCAACAAAACATGCCACATTTCATCATATAATATGTCATCCATATATACGTGCAAAAGACATCAACATCATCAATATATCAACATGTCAATTAAACTCATCATACAACCTATATCACAAACCATTGACGAAATACTTAAAAACATTTTGAACACAGCATGTGGGTCAAATCATCATATCTATATATATATACAAGGTTTCAAATATACAACGTGCCCTGCATCGGGGCCTCTGTGATCTCATAATACAACAACAAAGCCGGCACGCAGGCCGCAATAAATGTCAATAACCTCGACTCGGCTCGCAGGCCGGTCCCTCATATCAAAAATATACTCGGCTCGCAGGCCGGTATCAACTATACAACCCGTACTCGGCTCGCAGGCCGGTATACAATAAATGAATGAATAAATGAATAAATGTAGGCACGCAGGCCTCTATCCACACAACCGGTGCGCAGACCGGTGCCCATGTCCATATACAAAAACAATGCAGGGATCCCTCAGCTCTCCCCACCGCCCTCAGCACCTCTCCCCTGCTGGTCCTCGTGGTGCCTCTCACCTCCTGCCCTGCTGTATGATGACATGCCGGTGTGGCTGCACCTCCTGCGATCTCTCGACTATGGGAGGTCTCTGCTCTATAAGCTGCATATGGCTAATACTCAGCTCCGGTACCATCAAGAACATCTTGATAGTACCGGGCCTCCGCTCTCGCCTCCATATATCTATCCCGTGCCACCGTAGGTGCTGGGGCTGGTCCCCGGACTCCTACTACCAGTGCCCCCTGTGCCTGTGATGGTGCCGCTGGTGGTGCCTGTGGCCATGGTGGTATCTCGTGCTCGTGTGCGGGGCCGTGGTGTACTGCTACTTACTAGTGGTGGTACTGTACTTGTATGCACAAACCCTGGGGTACCGTGTGGTATTGCATGCATCTTGGTGGTGGTGCTGTGCGTGTAATACTAAGCTGGGCTAGCCCATGCCCCGTGAAACACCTATTCGTGCTTGTGCAGGCACAGCCAATTGCCATGTAATAACTGCACCTGGCCCCTGAGCTGATCTCGCTCTGCTATCACTACTGCCAAGTCTGGCACATACGGACGGTCTTATCCTAGCTACTCTCTGACCAGCCCACCACACCATGTATGCTCCCGTACAACCAGCATCATCTACACCATCACCTGCTGGCCTCTCAGCAACCCAATCTGGGTCCAAGGGCTGTGGTGCAGGCAGTGGGGCCTCTACATCATCCCTCCTGTACTGAGGGAAGGGAGGTGGCTCGTCCTGTCATAGCCCCATCTGCCTGCGTACCCTCTCCAGGGGTATCCTCTCGTACTCTCCCGGCCTCCGTCCTGCTATCCAGAATGTGTACTGGAATCAGGCGCAACTGTAAGCGGGCTCCTCTGCGAGGGTGATGACCTCTGTAAGGTCTCCATACGATATCTACCGCTGTCAGGCCCTCTAACAAATGTCTATAATAAGCAACGTCCCGACTGCATAGCCTTTGCTCATGGCTGCCCCACGACCCCCCAACCACCTCTCTCGAAAGCCATATCGTATATGACCTATGGCCTCGCCCACTGGGTAACCCTACTTGGTCGATGCATATGATGGCCGATGACAGCCATTTTTTTTTCTTTTTATAGGTTTTTCGCCCCTAACCGATATCGGTTTTATTCTGCCCTAAGAAACCGGTATCGGTCCCCTAACCGATATCGGTCATTTACAATCGACATCGGTTGTATTCCACCTTTCCCCCAATTTTTGCCCTTATTTACTATTTGCCCTTTTTCACCAACATCGCCTATATCAACCTTTCATGCAAACATTTTACCCATTTGGCCCGACCCAAGGCCGCAACCAACTAATCCGGCCCGACCCAAGGCCGCAACCAACTACTTTGGCCTGACCCAAGGCCTCAACCCAACCATTTGGCCCGACCCAAGGCCGTAACCAACTAATCCGGCCCGACCCAAGGCCGCAACCAACCATTTGGCCCGACCCAAGGCCGTAACCAACTACTTTGGCCCGACCCAAGACCTCAACCTACCCATTTGGCCCGACCCAAGGCCGCAACCCAACAACTTGGCCCAACCCAAGGCCTCAACCTAACCATTTGGCCTGACCCAAGGCCTCACCCCAACCATTTGGCCCGACCCAAGGCCGCAACCCAACAACTTGGCCCGACCCAAGGCCGTACCACTTCAATACCTCGCCCAACATCAACAACATACACTTTTCTCCACCCATCATGTACCTTCTTGTTCAATTGAGCTCACCTGTTCGTGTTTTAGCATGATTCGGGTCCTTGACTTGCTCTGTCGACCAACTTTGCCTAGACCTAGACCGTGATGTTTATCTCAACCAAACCAACCATTTGGTACTGCCGAACAAGCCTAAACGTTCCTGTACCTTACCCGTTATATACCCTGGGGCTACTTCCTATGCCTTGGATACCAGGATTATATCACCCTTGTTTGGATAAACTATCGACCTTTGCCTATGCATTGCTGGTTTGATCGTCAAATCATGTACCCTAGTCGCACTATTGCATTTCAACGTGCGCCTGCTTTCTTGGACCTACCCCACCCTCTCACCATTATCTCTACACCATTTACCCTTTATCAACCCTATCCCTGATTTCACGCTACCTCAATCTGTGATAGATTTGAGGGGGATTACCTATACCCTTAACAGGAGAAACCACTTCATATTATTGTCCGCGCAGCTTTACAAAACAAGCTACACGACAATAAGGGGCTAATGTAGACACCAAATTTGTGTCTTACGACCCCTTGTGACCCGCATCTCATCTCGCAACCTAACCTCATCACCTAAACCTTACACAATTATTTATTAATTACCTTGTAATTGATAAATCCACATCATCTCACCTACCACCTCATTTTGCCACTTCATCATGACCTAGCCCTAACCCTAAACTAACCTAATTAAGACCTATAACTTGGTCTACACCTACACCCATGACTAATGACCCCTTTCTCACACCCAAAACCGACCTTCTAGTCACTTGACCAAGCCCGCAACTAATCTCTCGGGAGAAAAGCAGGGAAGGTGGGCTATTTTACTAAAAATAGCCTACTTTTTCCTTACCGATGCCGGTTCCTACTCGACCGCCGTCGGTTACGTAACCGCCATCGGTTCCCTGTAAATGGGCTCCCCAAACCAAAAACAAAGGATCGGAATTTCATTTTTGGAAGGATTTTAGGAATCAAGAGAGATCATTTGGGAGCGATAAAGAGAGTCCAGATCTTCACTTGACCGAGCAGAGATGAGTGAAGAAGCCAGAAGAGTTGCAGCAAAAGGAGATCAAGCCCAAAACTGCAACAGAACAGCCAGAGTTCTCAGATACTCAGCTGATCATCGGGAGGGAGATATTTCATCTTCTGTTTGTCCAGCCATCCTACCTAGAGTTCTGCCTTTGTCATCAGAGTTCTTGGACCTGCATCTTCGTCAATAACCAGTAAGTTACATCTTGCATGTCCTCTTTAATAACATTTCTTAGACTTTTTGAAGCACAATCCTCACAAATCCATTCCTAGATCCACTACCCAAATCATATTTGTTGCATCTAACTATCATTCATCTACCTCTCATCACCTTATTTCCTAATATCACCTATATACAGCCTTACAAATAACACAACTACCAAACAACACAACCACCCCACAAAACAACCAACCTTCAGATCTTAGACCATACCGATATCGGTTATCAGCAACCGGTATCGGTTATCCTGACTATAACCAAAAACCAACCTTTCCCCTACCCAGTTCAATGAAGCAATTTAATTGATATCTTACAGTCTTTTGTGTTAATTCATATTAGCAGGGGAACTGACCACCTTCGAAAGGAAGTTTTATATTTCCAGGCCCAAGGCAGTTCCCTCATTTATTGTCTAATCAAAATCTTGTGGTCTTGTGTTCTTATTTGCGAGTAGTCCTTCCAAGACAAAAAGGAGTTCTTCGCATCAACTTTGATCTTTCTCTACGGTACGCGCACACCATCTCGACGTTGCTCAATGTATTCCTCCTAGCCCCTAACCTTATCTCTGCTTCTAAAAGGAATGAAACATTCTGAGTGAAACACTATCCTCGAACTTTTATGTAGTACCCACTTTGCTTTCCACTAAGGCCTTGAACTCGCTGAAATATATCAAAATCATTAAAAATTACACCCATGTCTTCCTTGTATAGTCATAAATGAATTTCATAAAATATGAGTAACCTCCAATAGAATTTGTTTGCATAAGTCCATATAAATATGAGTGAACAATTTCAAGTGGTACACTTGCTCTTGTTGTTTTTCCAACTAGGAAGGACTCTCTGTGTTGCTTCCCCAAAATACAACCTTCACAAACTCTCTCTAGTTTCTTAATCAAAGGAAAACCTTTTGCCATATTTTTCATGTGTAATAAATCCAAACCACCAAAATTTAAATGACCAAACCTAAGATGTCATAGCCACGATTCATATTTTTCAACTGACTGAAAATTTGATTCAATTTCTTTAGTTCTGGATTGTTCTGTAGTATGAGCTCCAGATGTGGCTAGTCTAATCTTCAAAGGAATTTTTTTGCTTGTCATCTTTACTTTAGCAATCAGTTGAGTACTTGGAGCTTTATCCACGATCACACATTCATTGTCTTCAATGTAAACTATGTATCTTTTTTGTACTAATTGATCAATGCTCATAAGATTGTGCTTAAAACCATCAACATAATAAACATCTTGCATTATCTTTTTCCCCCTCTTTTTAGTTAGAATGTTGATTGTTCCTTTTCCTTTTACAGACACTGTATTATTATTCCCAAGGGTAACATATGTCTTTACTGACTCATCCAAATTAGAAAATAAATATAAGTTACCTGACATGTGATTACTACAACTAGAACCCAAATACCATACATCACTAGGACTCTCTTGTGATAGTGTAGACATAAAAATTGGGTCACACTCCCCTTAGTCCCCCGTCAAATAACCAACTCAAACATATTCACCTAACCATGGCACCTTCTGTTAACGGTTTTTTCTACCTTGAGAAGCAGATGTCAAAAGTGGCCAAATTTTTATGGAAAATTCCCCAAGGCCCAAAATCCAAATTTTTGACTTCAGATTTCAGAGATTTTCTCTTTCGAGTTTAATGGTGTGAGTCTTTGAAATTTTGTTTCAAAATTTTGAAGTCTAAAACCCCTGAAAGTCCAAATTTTAGACTTTCGGGCTTTCGGGGTTCAGAGTTTTTATTATGTAATTGGCAATTTTTTAACCCAGAGTTGAGAAGTCTAAAACCTCGAAAGTCCAAAATTTTGGACTTTCGGGTTTCGAGTGTTTTGGAAATTTTGGCCCCATTTTGGTTAAATTCCTTTCGGACTTCCGAAGTTCGAAAGTCTGAAACTCAAAATTTTGGACTTTCAAATTTTGGGTTTCGAATTCTTCGAGTCTTTTTTTTAGAATTTTCACTTTTGAACTTCTGAAGTCCAAAAGTCTAAATTTTTAGACTTTCAGGCTTTCGGGTTTAGGAAATTTTCATTTCAGCTTCATATTTTTCATCTCCCAATCTCTGAATTTCGAAACCCCAAAATTCTGAAATTTTAGAATTTTGGGATTTCAGGTTTTGGACTTTCGAAGTTCTTCATGCATTTAATTTTTCACCAACCCCGTACGGATCAGATTTTTGCCATTAATATCAGGTTTTCTATTTAAACTCAGTTTTTACTTGTCATTTTTACCTGACACATTTGCTCTGACATTTCATTTTCTTGTACCTTTCAACATCATTTTCGAGGTATTTTATCTTTGTTATTTTCCTTTTGGTTTAAGATCTCTTATTTTCATTTTGTTTGTTTTCTTTGGTTCCTCTTCTGTGTACCTCTCGGAATGACAAACTCATTTCCCACGATGTTTCCACAGGTATTCAAAATTTCAAGGGAGCTCATCAAGTTCTCCATTTTTCCCTCTCAGTACTTTTTAGGATTTGGAGATTAGCATTGTTTGGTAATTTCCTTCTCAAATTTCAAGGACTTGGTGGAGAAATATTTTGGAACTTTCACTTCGAGAAATTTTTCGGAACTATCATTTCGGAGAAATTTTTCATAACTTTCACTTCGGAGAAATTTTTCAGAACTTTCACTCTGAATTTTTTTCAGAAATTTCATTTCGAAAAATGTTTTCAGAACTTCAGAGTTTTTCTCTTGGGACTCTTCAGTTCAGGTTTTTGGAAGCTGATATTTTTCATGAGTTTGGGATTTGTCTTTCATAGTATTGGACTTCAAGTTACAGACTTTTCTTTTTTAAGGGTTTTTCAACTTCAGCTTTTGTTCCGACATATAGAGCTTAATGTCTACTTCTACATCAAAGGGAAAAGAAAAGATGAAGTATTCATTTCTTCGAGTTTCTCCTCACTCCTTCATGTATTCTCAACTTAGGGAATATAGGGGACACCGACCTAGGGAAAATTGATTTTCCATATTTCAGGAAAAATTAAAGGCTCCGAACAAGAAATCATGGACGTAGGCCATGTACGATAGTGGACTTGCCCTTGCTACTGGTATTCCCACACCCATGCATTTCCCAAAGTTTGTTTTAGCCACAGCAGCCCACTTTGACAAATAATCCATGTCAGTCAAAGATGATGATGATAAGGTGGTAATCCATGTTTGGACCCAGACTTCTTTGAAGATTTGCTCAAACTCCCGACATTGAAGATTACGCCACAATTTTTCCAGAGTCAACAGTGGAACATTGGGACAAGGAAGAGAAAGTATGTAAAAAATCATGATGAAAACTTATTTGGCCAAGAGCTTCACCAAATTACCCAAAACCATGCATCGGTCAAATTTTATTCAGGAGGTCAGTGACCTTATTGTGCTACTAAGCAGAGTTTCAGGTCTCCCTTCTACAAAGGAATTCCAGGAATGGATGTTCTTGTACATCACTACCATCAATAAGAATAACAAGTTTATCCGATGGTGGGAGCATATCAGTAGCTCCATTTTCTATCAATTGAGCAAGGTTCTTTCTACAAATAATTTCTATATAACATCCTTCTTGGTTTATGGGACCGTTGTTATGGGAGATTTCTCTGGGTTGAATACTAAGGGTATTCACAGCACCTCCCAAATCTATGATTTCTATCCCCAACTCACACTGAGTGAAGGGAACAGGCCTTTTCATAGGGTCAATGATGCCTTCTTTACGGTTATCCTCTACCATTTTGATAAGGAGTTATACAATGAAGGATTTCTGATGAAGCCTTCAAAGAAGTACGTGAGTGGGGAGCCATCTATTTATAGTTCCCTACATTCACTTACATTTGGGTTCCAGGATTCATAGGTGCCCCAAAAATTTCCAAGGTGCCCCACTAATAAATGGGTTCTACTAGAATTGGTCCAACAATTATTGGATTATCATCGAATTCAAAACAAGCGCCACAAATCAGGAATGCATTTCCCTATTTCAATTGGCAGATACACCTGCCTGAATATTCATAAGGCCAAAAATGTGGATGTAGAATTGGCCAAAGTGACCTTGCAAACCTTCCATCCACAAACTAATTTTTATTATTGGGGTAAATTTGGTGAAACAGGTCACCAGTGCCCATGTGCCCCAATTGGAGGATATCTGGATTCATTTTTGGGATGAATCCAGATATCAAGGGATTATGAGAGGTTGACCTTGGATGAGGTTCGATAGTTTGGTGTGGTTGATGTCCCAAAGGAGGTGCAAGATAATGATGAGGTTTTAGATGTGGCATACAAAAATGATAATATTGCCAATCAACCATTGCCATGGATTGATTGGTATGTAGAGGAATGTTGAAATATAAAGGAGAGGGTGGGGCCCATTCTACAGAGAACTTATAATTGGTTGGTTACCTTGGGAATTTCACTCAAGGGAGTAGAACAACCTACAAATACAGATGCCCCACCAACCATGAGCCAATCAACACTCACAAAGGGGAAAAGGTCAACCCAAAACCCCATATGACTCAAAAAAAGATTTCATTTGTTGTTGGTGGCTCATCTCTCTCCAAGGCTTCCATTCCTAAGGCCATGTCTCCTACAACACCTGTGACAGAAGTGGGTTAAAGTTAGTGACTCCCCTATTATCTCACAATATCCATCACATCTTCTTCCTCCTCCATTGTCACTTCTAATATCAATTCCTTCCACTTCCACAATCATTTCTTCCTTCCCAACTCCTTCCATGGCCCAGGTTTTCTCATCCCTTCCAATTCTCTCAGCTGGAGAAACTATCGGGTTACCCATTTCTTTTCTTCACTTCCCTTAACACTTCCATTTCCCTCCACCTCATTCCCAAACATCATTTTATCAACTCCTATGGTTTTCCTTACGTCCACCCCGTCCATCATGGCCACTTCTACCCAAATGTCAACTAATGTTTCTAGTACTCTTGTCATAACTAATGTTTCAGGTGTCGGATCCACTGTCCCATCTTCATCAGCATTAGATATTCCTAAATGGTTATTTAGATAGCCTCCAAATTAGAAGAAGAAGCTGCCTCTGGGAGATTTCATAGATCTCAGTATATTGGAATAGATGCCCAAAAGATAGGCCAAAAGGCCAAGAACTGTTTCAAGTTTGACAGTGAATCCATCTGGAGAGCGAATTGTAGAGGTTATTACTCCCATTGAGGGAAAAACTAAGGAGATAGTTACTGCAGTAGATTATTGGATCTCTCAATTTTAATTAGGAAAATCTACTCACGAAGGAGCCAAAAAAGATGTGCACACTACTCTCGGGGCTATGCTAGAAATATATGACAAAGATAAGGCTACAAAATATGAGCTCAAACTCAAGGTCAAACAACTCACTTCATTGTTACACAAAGTAACCCAACCAACTCCATCTACTGAAGTCTTAACTACTATGACCATGATAATTTCTTCTACCATCGATGACATTTCTTATCATGAGCTCGAGAAGCTAGGCCAATAAGGGAGATCGGTAAATTGATGGATTGAACGCATATTACAGGAAGCTAATTCCTTAATCAAGGAGGATATCAAAATATATAATGATCTGTAGGTTGGGAAGACTATTATTTACAAAATGGATAAGGATTTTTCTGAAGATAATAATAATCTGAATTTAAATTTGGAAACATGGAGTGAGATCAGATAAAAAGACCTCAACTTTCTCCTTCAGGAAGAGGTGATCGATGATGCCTCAAAGTTATTGGAATACCAAAAGGCCATGGAATTCTAGGTGCCAAGTATTGCAGGATTTAATTAAGAAATTGGAAGATAAACCAATAGAAATCATGGATGCCATGAATGACATCTCAGAAGAGTTTGATATTTCTAATTGCAAATTCTTCAACAAAAACATCGATGCTCTTCCTAAAGATCAAATTAAGGAAAATTTCAAGGATTTGGTGAAGCGTTATGATGAGGTCACCAAAACTTTTAGTAGTGATTCCATCAACTGATTGGTCTTGTGCCAAAGTTTTATAGGGGGGCTGAAGAAAGTTATGAATAAAATTTGAAGAGTTCTAGCCAAGATAACTAAGGAGATCGAGACGGTAGATGTAGGGAATCACTACACATGTGGGCCTAGAGATGAAGAAATTTAGGGAATCATCAAGTGCTTCATTGAGTATAAGCATGGAATGGCTGTGTGGGAAGGAGAACAATAGAAAATTGTAAGAGAGCAAGGTTTAGCTGAACAAAGCCAAAGTTGAGCGGCCATGAAAGGTCAGATCCAAGCTTTGGATTAGTCAAAGTTACAGGGTTGACTGATTCAAACCCTTGCAACAAATTTTCTATTTTCATGGGATCAGGCTCCCTTAATTTTTTGACATTTCTATTTTTAGAAAATGTTAGTTAAGGGCCCAACTGTAATGGCTCATCCTAAGAACTTATAAATAGTTGAATTCTTCAAGCTAGTAGATATAGATTATTTTTGAGTGAGGTTGCTCTTCAATCTTGGAAGAGTGCTTCAGAGAATTTTGAAAAACCTTTTCATTATATTCAGAGTTACACCTTGCAATTGGGAATTTGATTTATTGTGTTGGATGGTTGATCAATGCTTACTTTGTGAATGTATGGTTCCTTAGTGTGAGTGGTTAGCTTACCTTTATTTCGGGTTATCTATTTCATGTTGTGAGTAAGTAATGTGATTATCTTTTATATCATCTGTGAAAATCTTATTTTCCTTTTGTTGTTAAAGTTGCATTATTATTATTCATAGTTGCTGAAATAGATGTTTGACTAGTGCATGTGTTCCTTTCTCATGATAAATTAACTATTTGTTGAATCAAATTTGATCTATCTTTTACGTATGATCATGTTTAATAAAGGAACATATGCCCTAGTTTGTGGAATTTTATACCCTTTCTAGGTTGCAATAGGTGAAGGTGGACACCGATGCGAGAATCCTACCCACATTAACCCTTCCAAATATTAAACATCCCTTTATTTGGTGCATCACCATCCTTAGTATAGTTTCATTTTTGTAAAATATCTTTACTCAAAACTCATGAAGGTGTTATCCTACGACTAAATAGTCATTTTATTACACTAGGAGTAATACAACATTTAGCGGAAGTCAGCCTTCTCTCGGAGGTTCACCTCATGTACAAGTCCCACAGCTTGAGAGGTGATCCCATGTGTCCCAATCACACCGAATATCATGTTCACTTTCCTTATAATAATACACCTTCCACCCCACATTAATATTAATTTAATTAACTTAATTAAATTAATACACATCCTTATAATATTCATTACTTAATTATTTTAATTAAGCTAATTTCCACCTCACCTAGTCACCTCACCCTAGACCTATTCTTGACATGTTTCCATAACTAACTAAGACTTGATCCCACTTACCTTAATGAGCTAAGACTTAGTTCAACCCTAAAAATCAATGCCTATTATTCCTCTAACCACATTCTTGCTCATGAAAAAGGTAACTTCCACTTTGATTTAGGAGAATAGACAGATCTGGTGAAAATGATTACCAAGATCTATTATTTTTAGTAAACTTAGGGAATCCTACCTTAACTAACCCCGATCACCCCTAAATCGACGCCCGTCAACCCAAAACTATTGTAGTTACCATTTATTCACCTTAACAACCTTGTTTTTGGGTTGGCACACTCTGAGATCAGAGGGACGAGAAGAGAGCTACATGCAAGCATAACTAGAGCCTTTTTGCACCTACAGACATCCATAGCCAGCACCAAGATAGACTCAGAAGCATAGCACTCATGGAAGCATTCCAAGAAGCACTATTGTGGCACCAAACACCATTCTTTTGATCAACTGCCATCACCCTTCAACCATCAAACCTACATCACAATAAGTGTATTTTCTACTAGTATAGTCCATTTCAGTATAATAGCCTTTGTTACTTCTATTATCAGTTTATATTGTGCATGTTCATTTCCCATCCTCTACCTACTTATAGACTCATCCATTCCTCTACCCACACCACCAAATCACCCATTCTCACCTACTACACACCTCTGAGTATACCTAAGACCTTTACAAACCTCCCTATTCACTCTTCCATCTCTGTTTAACTTTAGTTTAATCCCCACAATCAGATCTCATTGAATTCCTTTCACCCCAACCCTACCGACGCCGATTACCCATGACCGTCGCCAGTCCCTTCTAAACCATCATCGGTTCCACCCGACCAACATTGGTCTCTGTGTTTTACACATGTGCCAATAACAGAGCCAACCTACCTTCTACTAAGTGACCCAAACAACCCATAACCTGACCCTAACTAGTTCCAACACCTTGACACCTACCTACCCTTCAAATCTGACTATAACCTATCCTGTTATGTTAGATTTGCTTATTTTTCTTGAATGAAATACCTAAATCATATCAGATACAATAGGAATTTGTTTATTTCTTACATTAAGTTGTTTTAAACAGTGGATTGACATCCATCTAGGGAGTATCACACTTCTTGGATCTAGCACATGCTAGGCAGTCCACTATCATATATTATTTAACTCTTCTTTTGTGGTCTTTTTTTCTATTTCAGGTAATTCCTCCCAGGAAAAAGGAAGTTCTCATAGTCGCATTGGATCGAGAAGTCAAAACACTCGCAAACAACCATCAATGAACCAACATAAATAGGTAATCCTTCTCATCCCATTAACCCCTATCTATTTCATCTCAATAACATAAAGAAAATGGTGAAACATTTTGGCACTCTCGGTGGGACCCATCTGGGGTTCCTTTCATTTTTCTTCATTCCTAGGTAAATATTGTGTGTTTGTTTATTTTCTAAACTTATTCACACTAAATTTCTTTCCCTAGTAATCCTCTCTTCTTCTAATTGTTTAAAACAACATCTATTTTCCGGTGCTTAAAACGAACCATTTCTTCTTTCTTGCATTCGCATAAGTAGTGAAAGAGCACGTTCCTACATGTTCATCATTTGCTTCATTGAACGTAATTTTTCAATTTGGGTTTAAAATCAGTTACATTTCATCCTTGTATGTTACATTTAGCTCACATTAAAATGAGGGCAACCTATATGATGGAAGTCATGCCCAATTGTGATGGTTGACACAAAGAATCATAGAAAAGCACTCTCTTTCTTCTTCTTCTACCAAACTGCACGAAATTGAAAAAATACACATCTTCTTAAACAACATCTCACCCAAAAGAAGATGTCAACAATCACATGATCAGTGGATTGATAGTGGGCACCCAACTGGTTACTTTTGTCAATTCATTACCTCGAGGGACAACCCGCCCCTGCCATAACATAACCTGAAACCTCACCTTTTAGATATCCTTCTTTGTAGGAAGCCTTCCTCACCAAAAACTCTACTCTAAATTCACAAGTCAATATTTTAAATAACATAAGCTCAACAAATTAAAAATCACTTCTTGGACACGTATTTTTAGCATTTGATTGACGTGCATTTTGAGGTGTGAGGATATGTTTCTCCATTTTCCATTCTTTTTCCTTACACACTCCACAATCACAATTGGAGTATTCTGACTTCTTCTAAGTGTGTCAGTCCTCATTATATCATCTCCAAGATTTTGGGTTAATCATTCATCTGATCTCAGTTCACAACAATCTATTTTCTTACATTCTTCAAATTTTCACAGTAACCGGCATTGGTTTATTCACCGATGTCGATTTACACCTCACCATCATTGGTTCTACCTAACCATCGTTGGTTCCCTGTCCTTTTGATTAACTTGCCCAAAGGAAACCTATTCTCATCTTCTTCACTGTTTTGAGTTTTTTTGAGTCTTTGAACTCTCTGTACTCTCATAAACTATCATCATATAACTTATCTACTTGACATTCATCATTTTCTTCCCCTTTGGTCAAACTATTCTTTCCTCATAGTAACCGACCTCGGTTACCTCTGAACCGTCATCGGTCATCCTTAATCGCATCGATTACCCTATGTTGATTCTCAGCTAATACATTACCCAAGTCCACCTACAAACCCTTGTTTTCTTCATTCCTACTGCTCTATGTGTCATTTTTAGGATATAGCATCACCTGATATACATTCATTCACATGGTGTTGACTCTTAACCAAGCTAACACTCTTATATTCCATGCTAGTCGTCAACCACTCCCACCTAGTCCTTCACCACTCTCTATCCTGTCACCCATGGATCCAACCCTACCTACCACCATTTCTGCAGGCAACGAGGAATTTTCACAACTCCTCAATCAGAATCCTACAGCCTTATAGTTCTACCTTTCTCACTCTTCTCAGTCTTCAAAGGTTGATAAATGGAATGTTAGTATCCATCTCTCCTACCTTATTCCCACTTTTACATCAGCCCTTACTAATGTGGTGTTACCTTCACCTGTTTTACCCCCAGTGGTTTCTCAGCTAGGCCCCATACCCGTTATGACCATTGCATCTGTAGTATTAGTTGCACCCGTATTATCTTTTGTCCCCTCATTGACCACCCAGACCATAACCCCATCCCCACCCATTGTCTCATAGATGCCAATTGCAACACAACCACCCTTGGTTTCAGTAACCCCTACTCCACTCCAAAATATTTTCCTCTCCATCCCATAATCTATGCCCCTAATCACTACTAGAGTCACTGTGACCATACCACCTACATACACATACTATCAATAACCCCCTATCTCATCTATCACCCATTCTGGATATGTGCCCTCAATGTAAGTCCCATATTCTCAACCTCTCTATTCGGCTTCACCATAAACTAGAATTTCTCCCACATCACATGTTTAGTACCATCCCCCTTATGCCATAGGAGGTGCCCTTCCATCACAACCTATTAATTACCTCATCAAATTGATGATGGAAAGGATGCAGACACTGGAAGCATCACTTTCCATCTCACACAATTGTCTCACCTACAATGAAATCTATAATGAGCCCAGTCATCCATCCATTCCTATTCACCCATACCCTGTACATTGGGAAATGCCAAAATTCAACCATTTCAATAGTAAAGAAGACCCACAATAACATTTGTGGTCTTTCAAACATGGGTGTTACCTGATCGCCCATGATGACGCTTTACTCTTGGACCTTCCCGATGTCTCTGATAAGACCTACATTGGACTCATACAATGGGCTACCCATACACTCCATCTACTCATTTAATCAAGTAGCCCAAGCCTTCTTAGACCACTTCTCAATCAACATTGTTAATAAAGTCACCATGACTTATCTTTATTCCACATGACAGTATGACGATGAGTCTATCAATGACTTTGTCGCTCGCTGGCGTAACCTCATTAACCAACTCACATTTTAATTACCTCAAACTGAACTCATAGAGTTGTTTACTTAGGCTTACGCTAGAAATAACTCACTAACTCTGCAGGTGCAGACCTTCCACACTTTTGACGAGGCATTCACTATGGCATGGAAATTGGAAATTTGTGCTATTGAAGAGAAGAAAATTCAGCTGCATAAAAAGAACATCACGTTCAAATCAAATGATGCTTCTTCATCTTCAAAACCCCAACACAACTATTCAAAACCCAAAGGATCTGCCAACACCGTAGTTCTCAAGGTTGGATCCTCTCACCCATCAAACCAAGCCAAACCTTCTTCTAATCTCTCTCTCATCCAAGCTTTCCAGTTCAAACAAGAACAACAAAAGTACACTCCAATAAGAGAACCTTATTCTTTTATTTTGGAAAAGGTTATTAAGGTTGGTGCCATTACCCTTCCACTTATAAAACCACACACTAGTTTTGACCCTGAGAACCCCATGCCCACATGGTATAAAGAGCATTACTTTTGCAACTACCATCATGTCAAAGGCCATAGTGATTGTAACTGCATCACATTCAAGAATATTGTCCAAGAAATGTTAAACAATAGAGATCTAGTCTTGGATAGCCCAAATAAACCCGCTAACCAAAACCTACATATCTTTAAGAAGCCATTCCCTAATCATTCCCCATCTTCCAACCAAATTGGTGACACTTAAACCAATGATAGCAATATCTCGTGAGGTCTACGCCATTTTCGAGGACATACCAGTTGCTTCCCAATTGCCCCATGTTCCTTCCATAGACAAAATCTTAGCCTGAGCTACCCTACCTACACTAGAACCTCTTTCATCTACTCCTCTACCCATAGAGGAACCTTCTTCATTTTCTCCTTCACTCATGGAAGAAACTATAATTAGCACTTTACCTTTGGCCCCTCAAATTACCGAGCAGTTGTTAGTGGCACCTCTCCTACTCATAGGAGATATATGGCCACAACCTACACCATCACAAGGAGATTCCACCTCGTCTAGCCCATCCTCTTCTCTACCCATGGAGGATCTTATCAAAATATCATTTCCTTTAGATGACCATTCTCCATCGGACCTTCAAGATCCCGCTGATTTGTTTTCGGCTCTCTTACCCATATATTCTATGGCTATCCATTTACCATGTGTCTCAAACACATTTTACGGGATTTCTACTTGATCCATGTTAGCCCTACTTACAACAGTTCCATTTTCACTCCTAGTTGATTGCCTCAACTATGTTGATAGAGCCTTACTTTGGGGACATCTTCTACTTCCTGCTTCAACCCAAATACAATTGTCACTCACTGACACCTCCACTATCTATCCAAAAGTGTTTCAAGTGACCAAACCAAACACAACCATGACTATTACAACACCTTCCATGTCATCACCCATAGCCCAACACACACCTCTACCCACAACCCAACATACACCTACACCCAAACACCTTCCCACGCCTATATCATCTCCCTTACTTAAACCCATCACTACCTTAGGGGTCATGCCGACATCAAACCTTACTCACCCACCCATCAAATTAGATTTAGCCACATCTTCCCAAACCAACACTAAACTTATTCCGGCCCCTAAAAAAGAAGACCCAACTTCCTAGGCCTTATACACCAACCTCACCTACCACACCATTGTCACCTTCACCCCTTCCATTCATCCTAGGACCTTACCCTTAGACCCTGGAAAAGTGACTTGCTTCCGCATTTGGTAAACCAAGAACACATCAGCCCACCTCCTCATCATGAACCTCTAATATACCCAAGTAATCCACATAACCTCTGCCATCACTCATAACCTTCTTACCACCCATACCACCACTACCATCCATAACTTCTTCACTACCCATGACACTTTCTTCTCTTCCACTCACACCTTCTACCCAACCTCTACCAACCACCTCCACAAAGAACTCGATTACCCCCATGGGTAACTTTGTCCTCTTCCACCATCTACTTTTCCCTCTACATCTTGTACACTCATGTCACCTTTTCCCAAAAAGGTATAACCTAAAGCTAAAAATCTGCTACCCTCCAATAAGGTCGTTAAACCAACCAAACCTTCTCATGTCACTAGATCTTCTACCATGCCTGTACCTAAACAGATGCCCATAAGACCTAAGACCACACCACATACCATACTAGTGGACCAACCCACTCCCCCTCCTGTAAATCCTCTTCCTCCACAATCAGCCATACATGTGCCCAAACCCACACTCACCTCCCATTGTGATCCACTAGCAAGGTCCTACACTAAAATCTTAACCAATCTCCTCAAATCCTCTGTCATCACATTACCACCTCTTAGACCTTACAACCCACTCAAACCCAAACCAAAAGGGTTTGATGAAACTAAAATTTGTGCCTACCATCGTGTGCTAAGACATGATGTAGAGAACTATAAGGCCTTAGAAACCACCCTTGTCCAATTATGTCCTCCCGAAGAAATTTTTTACGACAATGATCTTCTTGATGAGGACCCCATTTTTCCTTCACCAATTTCCCTAGATCTTCTTCCATTACCTACTCAAATGACAAATATCTCCACCCCCGTAACTCTTTGATCCACCCCGAGATTTGAGATCAACATGATCAACATTGCCACCCACGCCCAGAAAGATAAAGGTAAGGAAAAGGTAACTAGCCCATCAACCAACCCTATACCCAACATACCATTTGCACCCATACCCAAAGTCACCATTTGAGGTCCTGCATATCCTATTTCCGATGGGGTAATGCATTGCACAATGCTAAAAAAACTACACCAATCACCCCTAAAACTTTCTTTATATGACCTCATCCAAACCTCTGAGTCACATCGTCATGCCCTCATGGAGGCCCTTCAATCTATTAAGGTTTTACCAAATTATCCCACACCCGTAGCCTCCATTATTACCCCTCACCACGTATCCTCTCTCACTAGGTCACCACCTTCCTCTATGCCTCCACCTACTCACCAAGTATCCTCCCTCAACTTTTCAGATGAAGAGATCGCTCCCTTCCAGTCTGACAACCATGACCCTGCTCTTTTCATCTCCATCTTTATCGATAATATACACATATGACATGTTATGATCGATTGTGGTGCTAGTATTAACATCATCTCCTCCCATGCATATGACCAAATGTGAATACCTTCCAATTACATGCATGGTAACCCAGTTATGATGCACTCCTTTAATGATGCCATGACCTCTACCTTGGGTACCATCATCCTGCGCATGTCTACGTGGGTCCCCACACTATCCCGAAACTTTTAAATGCCCTAGAAGGGGAGTTCCAGATACCTTGTTGCTTGACCAACCTTGGATCTGCACCATGGGTTTTTTCCTTTGACTTTACACTGCTACCTCAAATTTGAACATGAGGGACATAACTACACCATCTCTACTGACCCATCACCTTTCAAGACCTGTAACATGCTATACTGGCCCAATGATGTGCTTGTACCAGTCAAGGCATCTGCCACTATCCTTATTTCAGCTTCACCTACAAGCCCATCCACCAAGACTGCCACCACTTCTCCCACATCTAACCTTGATATCCCTACTGTTGTTGTAGCCTCTACCACTAACTCACTTGTTTCCCCATCATCTAGTGAGTCGTTTATCCCCGCTACCCACATACCAACTATTGATCCCTTAGAAGGTATTTTTCAACACCTCACTCTAGGGGAATACCGCCTATACAATATCGAAACCTTCCTCACCCCACAAGAGTATGGGAACCTGCGTCAACACCCCAATTATCACATCTGCATCGGTGACATTTTTCCTTATGGCCCTCCCCACCTTCACAGTAATCTAACATATTGGGGACGTGATATTGCCACCTATAAACCCGAACCTCCATCCCAAACCCAACCATTTTCATCTAACCTACACTCCCTCACTAACCGCCGCTTCACTCACACTTTCCTCCACCGGTGTGTGCGTAGAAAGGATTTGGCTTCAGATTTTACGAACAGGCCACCATACTATCATTTCTTGTACCTCTCGTAAACACAATGACCGTAGTGGCATTGGTTTTGACACACCACCTTCCAAGAAGGTTTGCATCGACCTCATTCAAGATGGAAAACCTTCCCCACCTCATTCACCCACATTACCATCTTCACCCATGGAGTCCATAGATCCCGAATCTATTCCTCCTAAAAAAATTTTTTTGTAAACACCATTTCCCTAGTACCTTTGACCTATCAATGTAATGGCGAGGCTCCCTCTTCTCTCCCATTCATGTATCTTGACATGATCGATAATGATACACCTTCTATTAATGTCATTCAATGTTAGGATGATGAATCCATCCTCACTTACCTTGGTGCGGAAGATTATTATATTCATCAGTCATTACCTTCTGAGACACAAATCATGTTGAATGAATCAACCATCGAAATCAACATTAACACTCAAGACAACCCGCACATTTTAAAGATCGGCCAATCCTTAGATGCTACTGAATAGGAAGCCTTCACCTCTTTCCTTTGGGACCATAGCAATGCATTTTCCTGGTCCTATGCCGATATGCCCGGTATTAACCCAAAAATCATAGTCCAAAATATCATAACCATTCTTGATGCCAAAGCCATCAAACAAAAGCTGCGGAAAATGCATCCTCGCATTACTCTTCTGGTCAAAGAATAGCTTTAGAGCCTTCTCTCAGTTTCCTTTATCCTACCCATTGACTATCCCCAATGGATTTCTAACAACATTCCTATCACAAAGGTGATAAGGGGACTCCACATTTGCAAGGACTTCCGTGACCCCAACCTAGATTTTTCCAAAGGTGATTTGCCCCTACCAGGCATAGACCAACTAGTTGATCTCACCACTGGCCATGAAATTCTATCACTCATGGACAATTTCTTGGGATACAATAAAATATTACTAGCTCCAGAAGATCAACACAAGACTTCCTTTATCACCCCATGGGGGACTTTATGCAATCGAGTCATGCCTTTTGGCCTAAAAAATGCTAGTGCTACATATCAGCAAGCCATGACTTACATCTTCCATGACATCATGCATCACATATTAGAAGATTACGTAGATGATCTACTTGCCAAATCTAAATATCGAATTGAATACCTACCTATCCTTAAAGTCATCTTTGACCGCCTCATCAACTATTGTGTGTGTCTTCAACGGGAAAGTGCAGCAGGTTGGTGGATAATTAAGTGGACATAAAAACCTCAAATTTAGGTACCGCAACCACAGTTTCTAAACCGCACTTGTGTAATCATTTTTTATAGGTTTGGTGATTTCTGAACCTAAAACCGTGATCATGGTCCTCTCGAGATTAAAAAAATAGACCCGCGACTCCTCATTTTCCCCCATTTTTCCTTTCCAATCGTAATTTCTCCTAGACCTTTGGCACTCACACTTTGAATACCCCCTAAAAAATTCTCTTTGGACTTCGAGATCATGATAGTTTCAACTATGCCACCAAGACAAAGAGGTAAGCCCTTGATTTTGATCAATTTATTTGCATTTTAGGTTTTTTTTGTGATTTTCATGGGTTTTTCAATTTTTTGTTTATGTATAATTTATTTTATTTTGTCTGTTGCTCGACAAGCTCATAATCTTGCAAACTATCAAAATATTCCTCAAAACCCTCCAAACAATCCTCAAAACCCTCCAAACATTCCTCAAAACCCTCCTCCAAACATAGATCTGCCTCCTGTGGCTCCTTCTATCCCCGTGGAACCAACAGGAACACAAGATGATATTGTTGGAAGAATTCGACAAAATAAAATTGTCATTGAGAACCTTATTCATACTATAAGACAAAATCATGCCACAAATCTATCCCACGTGACTTTAGCCAACACATTACAAACATTGATTGGCGAATTAGACTTTGCAACCAACCAAATAGAAAAATGGAATACCTTTAGAGGTGATTGTGGGTGGTGGTATGTAGATAAATTATCCCATGCGGCCATAAAAGACAAAAAAATAGAAAAGACTACATTTGTGCATTATTTACTTACCCAAGAACCAATGTCCCCATGGCAGCTTCTTACAAATGGTTCCCAATCCATTGGTGCCACGATGACCGAATCAAGAATAATTTTTGGAACCGGTGGTGGATGATTTTTGATTATCCATCATGCAACAACAATGAGGTTCATCTCTATTTTTTGAAGAAATTATATTGCGAGTTCATGCTTAATGAGGTCCCAAATTATTTTGACTTTTTTGAGTTTTATGGGCGAGGAGGTGGCTCTGCATAGAGTAGAATTAATGCACATGTAGGTCAACCAAGAATCCCCCATGCCCTAAAAACCCCACTGCCTTCAGTTATCCCTCCTATAGTGAAGGAGGTTGTGGAGATTGACACACTAAATGCATTGAGGGAGCTCACTATCACTTTGACCTAGCATAATGACCAGATTGCATCTGGTGATGTTGGTGGAGGTGACAGTTCTAGTGCACCACACCACTATGGATCATGTGGTGCCCTATACATTGCGGGAAAGACATCATTTGCTGGATCACATGATTTATTTTCTCTAGATGAGATGATGGCAAATGTTTTTGGAACTGGTGTAAAGGATCTTGGTCTTTCACAGCTAAATGTCAAATAAATATTTTATATATATATATATATATATATATATATACACATAGTTTAATTCATGTTTGAGATTTTAATATATATGTATTTGATTGGACGTCATGTTTATACATGTAAAAACTAATTTTTATTTTATTTTAAATAGCAAGATCCGATGAAGGAAATATCCATTAACATGCTAGCTACTGCAGCTGGGAGTGTTACAAATATAGGTTTCAAGTTGTACTTAAATTTCAAATTTCATTTGATTGTGCACTTTTATTATTATAATGTTTCACATGTACATGTACATATTAATATATGTTTGTATTTTATATGCAAGAGCCTAGCGGGTCATCATCTTCTCTGGGAACTGAGGCTACTGGCATGCCTCACGTGACTTTTACATAGGTTAGTTTCTCTTTACACTTTGTTTCTAATTGTGGAATTTCATGTGGATTATGCTTTGGGTTTGTTATGTGGCAGTCATGTAGATTAATATTGATTTGTATATGTTTTTTTGTATAGCATATGACTATCAGAGAGACTCCTCCATATATGCAGACTGTGGAGGTCCGTTGTAGATCTTTGCCATAACATCTACATATCCACTACTTTGAGGTATAATTTTTCAAATTTGTTAAATTTTGACGAATTATTATTACTTAAATCTACAATATCAAATTTTGTACATGAAATATTTAATTTGAAATTTAATTATTTGTATGTAGCTTACCCCTCGTGAGTCTATTGTTGTCCTGCGATGTGTCAACGACAAATTGATAGGGATCATGACATTGTGCTAAGATTTCACATGCATTTTAACTAAATTCTAAGTTTCTAAATTTTGAATGTATTTTAAAAATCTGGGTGTTAAAAACTTGTTGTTTATGAATGTGCAGGTTAGGTTGCAGGCCTACTTAGAGACACCTAGGACCACATGGATGAAATCCTTAGTGGCATCTCTCTCCACTACATCCTTAGGTCGTGGACCTACTACTTCTAAGCAGAGGTGAAGAGAGGGAAGATGTTTCATGTGATTAGATTCATAGGATTCGTATGTACATATATATATATATATGTATGTACATACATATATATGTATGTACATACATACATATATATATATATATATATATATATATATATATATATATATATGTGGCCATCTCGCCCTAGTTCATGATTCTTCATATAGTCTATTGTATATATAGCCTTATGCGACCACATGTGGTCCTATATGTATGACACACTTAGTTCTAGATGTACACATATTATGAACTTATATTTTAAGAGACGTATGTCCAACACACTTAGTTTGATACATTATATATCCATGTGTTTGTTTTCATAACAATATTACTTCTATGTTTGATTCGATTTCATTGCACATGATATCCTTCTATGTATGTGTGTTCTATGTATATTAGTTCTATATGCATGTTTGATTTAAAATTAAAAAACCATGTCCCGGAGCACTACATGGTACAATTGTTAAGAAAACCTATTCCATTAAGCAAAACCTATGATAACCATGTTAGGTGAACTACAAAAGGGCAATACGTAATTACTTTTTTCATAGTAATTACGTAGGGTGTATGTGTAACTCTAATTATTTTCCCGCCTCCTAACAATGTGCACATATTTGAAAGAATGGTTGTGAGGGAATTTCTATAACTAACATTTTTTCTTTTAAAGCTAACATTCATTTGTTGCATATCAACTAATACGAACATTGTTAGAAATAAGCAAGGTAGATTTCATCTTGAACTATATGAATATAATGTTACTATGGTGCAAAATTGCATGGTACAATTGTTAAGAAATTAAGGGAAGCATTTATGTATTGTTTTAGAGATTATCCCATTAATAGGGCTTATCCCATTGATCAATAGATACACCTTCATATATATTTATAATTTGGTGCTATGCCAATCAACTAAGAAGTTACACATGATTTGATTATCATAAGTAGATTCACTTCCCTGTGACACCTAAGGATGTCTCTTCTGATACTACAGCTCAATGTAGGGACCCTCTGCAATATCCTGTCTCAGTTTTTTCCTTCTCCAATTGGTGCTCTTGTTTCCCCATTGTTTGCAAATGCACGAAATAGTGCAGTTTGAGACAAGTGTAAGGCTGTGAAACGCTATATTTTACAAACGGTGGGTCATGGCACCAAACCGACTATGCCGACATGTCCGAGTGGCTAGGTGAACGCTAGAGGAGATGTCATTTTGGTGTGCAACAGTGTCGTTTCTTTTGGGCTACTTCGTTTGGGCGTAGTCCCTTAAGAGCCATGAGACGAAAAAATCGTTTAACTTCAACGGGTGACTACGTGCACTCCCTGAAACCTAGAGACATATCATTTGATCTTACACCTAGGCATAGGGACCCTATACAATAGAATATCTTGGTTTTTTCCTTCTCCAATCGGTGCTCTCTACCCTATTGTTTGTAAACGCGTGAAATAGTGCAGTTTAAGACAATGTAAGGCTGTCAAATGCTATATTTTAGAAACGGTGGGTCGTGGTATGGAACCAAATATGTCAAAACATCTAGGTGGCCAGGTGAACACTAGAGGAGGTGTCATTTTAGTGCGTGACAATGTCATTGCTTCCGGGCTACCTCGTTCGGGTGTACTCCCTTAGGAGCCATGAGACCAAAACATCATTCAACTTCAACAGGTGACTACACACACTCTGTGGTACCTACAGATGTCTAATCTGATCCTACATCTCAATGTAGGGACCCTCTATAATAACCTATCTCAGTTTTTACCTTCTCCAATCGGTGCTTTGCTGCCCTATTGTTTGCAAACATGCCAAATAGTGCAGTTTGAGCCAATGTAAGGCTATCAAACTGTGTATTTTGCAAACGGTGGGTCGTCGCACCGATCCAACTACGCTGACACATCTAGGTGGCTAGGTGAATGATATAGGAGGCATTTTTTTGATGCGTGACAACATCGTTGCTTCCTGGATACCTCGTTCGGGCGTAGTTCCTTAAGAGCCCTGAGACCAAAACATCATTCAACTTCGATAGGTGACTACGCGCACTTCATGGCACCTAGAGACATCTCTTCTGATCCTATACCTCAATGTAAGGACCCTCTACAATAGAATTTCAAGGTGTTTTCCTTCTCCAATTGATGCTCTCACTACCATATTGTTTGCAAACGTGCAAAATAGTGCAGTTTAAGCCGTATAAAGCTATCAAACGGTATATTTTGTAAACGGTGGGTCGTGGCACCGAACTGATTACGCCGACACATCTAAGTGGCTAGGTAAATGCTAGAGGAGGTGTATTTTTGATGCGTGACAACGTCGTTGCTTCCAGGCTACCTCGTTTGGGCGTAGTCCCTTAAGAGTCCTTAGACCAAACAATCACTCAACTTTGATGGGTGACTACACGCACTCCATGGCACCTAGAGACATCTCGTCTAGATCCTACACCTTGACGTAGGGACCCTCTATAATATCCTGTCTCGGTTGTTTCTTTCTCCAATCGGTGTTCTCGTTGCCCTATTGTTTGTAAACGCATGAAATAGTGCAGTTTGAGACAGTGTAAGGCTGTCAAATGGTATATTTTGCAAATGGTGGATCATGGAACCAAACCGACTATGAAGACACATCTGGGTGGCTAAGTGAACACTAGAGGAGGTGTCATTTTGATGCACGACAATGTCGTTGCTTCTAGGCTACCTCGTTCGGGCGTAGTCCCTTACAAGCCTTAAGACCAAAAAATAATTCAACTTTGACGGGTGACTACGCGCAATCCATGGCACCTAGAGACGTATCTTCTAATACTACACCTCAATGTAGGGACCCTCTACAATAGCCTATATCAGTTTTTTCCTTCTCCAATCGGTTCTCTCGCTACCCTATTGTTTGCAAACACACGAAATAGTGTAATTTGAGATAGTATAAAGTCATAAACAGATATTATGAAAATGGTGGGTCATGGAACCAAACCGACTATGCCAAAATTTCTGAGTGGTTAGGTGAACACTAGAGGAGGCATCATTTTGGTGTGCAAAAATATTGTTGCTTCCGGGCTACCTCGTTCAAGCGTAGTCCCTTAAGAGTCCTAAGACCAAAACATTATTCAACTTCAACGGTGACTACGCGCACTCCATGGCACCTAGAGACGTCTCGTTTGATCCTATAGCTCAGCATAGGGACCCTCTACAATAGCATGTCTCATTTTTTTCCTTCTCCAATCGGTGCTCTTGTTGCCCTATTATTTGTAAATACACGAAATAGTGTAGTTTGAGTCAGTGTAAGGCTATCAAACGCTATATTTTGCAAACGGTGGGTCAAGGCACCAAACCGACTGCACTGACACGTCTAGGTGGATAGGTGAATGCTAGAGGAGGTATCATTTTGGTGCACAACAACTTCATTGCTTCCAGGCTACTTTGTTCGGGCATTGTCCCTTAAGAGCCATGAGACCAAAAAATTATTCAACTTCGATGGGTGACTACACGGACTCCATGGCACCTAAGGATGTCTTTTCTAATCCTACACCTCGGCATAGAGACCCTCTGTAATAGTATGTTTTGGTTTTTTCATTCTATAATCGGTGCTCTCGCTGCCCTATTGTTTGTAAACACATGAAATAGTGCGCTTTTAGACAGTGTAAGGTTGTCAAACGCTATATTTTACAAACGGTGGGTCGTGGCACCAACCGACTGTGTCGACACATGCAGGTGGCTAGGTGAATACTATAGGAGGTGTCATTTTGATGCATGAAAACTTCGTTCCTTCTGGGCTACCTCATTCGGGCGTAGTCCCTTAAGAGCCCTGAGACCAAAACATCGTTCAACTTTGACGGGTGACTACGTGCACTTTGTGGAACCTAGAGATGTCTTGTCTTATCCTACACCTTGGCATAGGGACCCTCTACAATATCATGTCTCTATTTTTTCCTTCTCCAATTTGTGCTCTCGTTGTCCTATTGTTTGTAAACACGTGAAATAGTGCATTTTGAGCCAGTGTAAGGCTGTCAAATGGTATATCTTGTAAACGGTGGGTTGATGGACCAAACCGATTACTCCAAAACATCCAGGTGGCTAGGTGAATGCTAGAGGAGGCATTGTTTTGATGCACAACAACGAAATTGCTTCTAGGCTACCTTGTTCAAGCATAGTCCCTTAAGAGCCCTGAGACCAAAAAGTCGTTCAACTTCAACGTGTGACTACGCACACTTCGTGGCACCTAGAGATGTCTCATCCAATCCTACACCTCAACATAGAGACCCTCTACAATTTTTTGTCTCAGTTTTTTCCTTCTCTAATCGGTGCTCTCGTTGCCCTATTATTTGCAAACAAGCCAAATAGTGCAGTTTGAGACAGTGTAAGGCAATCAAACGGTATATTTTACAAATGGTGGGTCGTGGCACCAAACTGACTATGCCAAAACATCTAGGTGGTCAGGTGAACACTATAGGAGGTGTTGTTTCAGTGCATGAAAACTTCACTTCTTCCGAGCTACCTCGTTCGGGCGTAGTCCCTTAGGAGCCCTGAGACCAAAACATCATTCAACTTCGACGGGTGACTACACGTACATCGTGGAACCTAGAGATGTCTCTGTCTAATCCTACACCTTGGCATAGGGACCCTCTACAATATCATATCTCTATTTTTTTCCTTCTCTAATTTGTGCTCTCGCTGCCCTATTGTTTGTAAACACATGAAATAGTGCAGTTTGAGACAATATAAGGCTATCAAACAGTATATTTTACAAATGGTGGATCGTGGCACCAAACTTACTATGCCAAAAACTCTAGGTGATTAGGTGAAAACTATAGGAGGTGTTGTTTCATGCAAGGCGTGAAAATCTTCACTTCTTCCGTGCTACCTCGTTTGGGCATAGTCCCTTAGGAGCCCTGAGACCAAAACATCATTCAACTTCGACGGGTGACTACGCGTACTTCGTGGAACCTAAAGATGTCTCATCTAATCCTACACCTTGGTGTAGGGACCCTCTATAATATTCTATCTCAGCTTTTTTCTTTCTCTAATCGGTTGCTCTCGCCTATTATTTGTAAACGAACAAAATAGTGCGAGCTTTGAGACAATGTAAGGTCATTAAACGGTGGGTCATGGCAAAAACCGACTATATTGACATGTCCAGGTGGCTAGAGTGAACACTATAGGAGGTGTCATTTTGGTGTGCGACAACATCGTTGCTTTCCCCAAAGCTACCTCATTTGGGCATAGTCCTTAAGAGCCCCGAGACCAAAACTTCATTCAACTTCGACGGGTGATTATGCACACTCCATGGCACCTACAGATGTCTTGTATGATCCTACATCTCAGCATAGAGACCCTCTACAATAGCCTAGTCTTAGTTTTTTCCTTCTTCAATCAGTGCTCTCGCTGCCCTATTATTTGCAAATGTGTGAAATAGTGCAGTTTGAGAGAGTGTAAGGTTGTCAAACAGTATATTTTACAAACGGTGGGTCGTGGAACTGAACCAACTATGCACACATGTAGGGATGGTCTTGTAAACACTTTGGGAGGAGTCGTTTCAGTTCTTTAAGCTCCAGGTGCTTCTAGGCTACCTCCTATGGAGCTAAGAACCCCCTCCACAGGTACATAAATCATTGTTAATTGCTTCTCTTTTCTTGTAAAACAATGAAAGTTTCTCTTAGCTTCAAGAATTTACAATTCTCTACTAGCAGTACTAACCACATGAATGTGGAAGCTTTTCTGGCACTACTAACCTACACATAAAAGTGTTAATCAAAGAAATTTAAGTTTCAAATCAAAACCATACTAGATATATACAAAATACACAAATTTAATAAAAATATATGAACTTAAATTTATCTAACTAACAAATTTATATATACTAAAGAAATTTTATTAAAGAAATTATATATACCGTATATGAGGCATTGTAAATTCATTCCAATGAATCATCGGATCAAATCTACTCGAAAGCAGATAGGATTGCTTCATAATTTGACTTCAAACCTTCCAAAGAATCTTGTTATTAGACCTTCCTCAATATCTATACAACTGAAAATTTTCCGCTAGAACTAGATGTGAATATAAGAGTATTTTCTTGTGTCTCAAAGTCTTCAAACACACAAACAGGATTTTTTTAATGGATACTGGGTGAAGCCAACTTCCGGAATTACCACTCGACCCTATAGGGTACTCAATATCTTTGCCATCTATAATAGAGAAGTCAACTTATTTCTTTCCTCGATGCAATGACATAAGAAATAGTCTACTCCTTCATTGTCTTCTTTCACAATAACTACAAACACATGTCCTACAAAAATAAAGGTTTCAACTCAAATTTAAATTGTACATATTAAAATTTCAATGGACATAACTTAGTACAAAAA
Source organism: Taxus wallichiana var. yunnanensis (assembly GCA_018340775.1). Taxonomy (NCBI): domain Eukaryota; kingdom Viridiplantae; phylum Streptophyta; class Pinopsida; order Cupressales; family Taxaceae; genus Taxus; species Taxus wallichiana. Next base: position 539,110,866 of record CM031244.1, on the reverse strand, counting down.
TTTTAAATAACCATAAATACCTTGTCGCACCAAAATCAAAAATTTCATCAAAGTCCTTGGAT
>CM031244.1:539034096-539110704 GCA_018340775.1 Taxus wallichiana var. yunnanensis | reverse complement strand
CCTAAAGGATGAGTGTGAGGGTTGAATAAGGTCTTGTAGACCATATGAAGAGCTGTAATGAATTCATGAAGAATATCCTAGAGGTGGTGAAGATTATTTTGTGCATGCATATGACTTAATGAATAAGAAAAAGTGAGTAGGGAAGAAAGGTAATTTTGTGTCTCCGAGAAGCATATGAGCAAGGGTATGAACTTCTTTCGATGTTTGAGTATCGTTGTGTGTTAGAGTCCTGAGTGCATCGGAGATAGAGAGCATACCTAGAAGAAGAAGAGAAGAGGATAGAGAATAGAAAAAAATTCCATCATTTGTTGAGATAGCAACAAGAAAAGGTTGAAAACATTCTTATGTGGTTAAGTTGGTGCTTAGTTTTCCTTGTGGAGTTAGTGCTTCATTAAAACAGGGTTGGTTCCTCCTTGCAAGTTGGTATTTGCTAAAGTCTAGTTGGTGCTAGATAAATTAGGGGTTAGTGTTCCTTGTGGAGTTTGTGCTTTACTAAATCTTGAATTTTGTTATATATAAGAAAATTTTAGTGGGTTTTCTTCCCCTTGAGGGTTTCTCGCCTAAATATTGTGTTCATGTGAATGGTTGATAAGTTGCTTTGATGGTTTGGTTAACTAAGTTAACATTTCTTATATGATGTTGGTTTGATGAATGCATAAAGATAACTAGAGTAAAAGTTTATAAAGACACTGATTCACCCTACCCCTCTCAGTGATTGTGCTTCCAACATTTATCACCTCTATCATCTAGTTTTCTTCTTAATTCATTCATCACGTGTGCATATGCCACACATCTAAAAATCCTGAAGTGAGATACATTGTGTTTCTTACCACTCCATTCTTTATGTAGAACTTTTTCCTCAACACTGTTTGTAGGACACATGTTTAGAATATACAATGCATGCGCAACTCCTTCTACTTAGTATTCATTAGGAAAATTCTTGGCCTTTAACATACTTCTAGCCATGTCCATTATTATCCTTTTTTCTATCTGTAACACCATTATATTGTGGTGTGTACCATGTAGTAAATTACTTCCTAATTACATGATATCTGTAAATTTATAAGAATTTGTTAGACTTGTATTTTACACATCTATCTAACTTGTGTACCTTGATGTAATGGCCACTTTGGATTTCCACCACTACTATGAAATTCTTGAAAATTTCAAAAGTTTCATTCTTATATTTGAGAATGTAAACCCATGTTTTTCTACTGAAATCATCAATATAGGTTAGAAAGTATAAACTTCCTCCAAATGATGGAGTCTACATTGGTCCACATAAATCAGTGTGGCCAAGTTCTAATGGTTTCCTTACTCTATCAGACACTCGTATTTGGAAACTTTATCTATTTTGTTTTACCAAAAAACAACATTCACATGAACTATCTGGCTCATCAATTATTGGTAAACCTTTTACCATTTGTTTCTTATGCAATAAACTTAAAGCTCTAAAATGAAGATGTCCATACCTTAGATGCCAAATTCATCTTTGGTCTAAATATATTTCCTTGAAATTCACTTCCACTTCTCCTTGAGATATGTTTTGAATTTCAATATTAATTTGGAGTGGGAACATCCATTCTTGGTCATCTCAACCTTTCTAATCAACTTTTTACTAGGAATTATGTGTAAAATAATAGACGCATCATCCTTAAAACTTACTCTATAACCTTTTTGTACAAGTTTCCCAACATTCATGATATTATGTTTTAAACCAAGCATAAAATAAACATCAAGGATATGTTTTCTTTCTCCATTATTTTTTTATTATTGGTAAATGGTTTTGAAGGGGACCATACCCCGTAGAACAAAGAGTCTCAAATACCAAAAGATACATGAAGTCCACACCCCAAGGAGAAGTCCAAGCAACCAAAAAGAGAAAAGAAGCACAATGGCAAAGGCCAATCTACCGATAAGAATCCCAAAAACAACAAGAGTGCAACGACACAATAGTTACACACCATGAAAGTTCAGAAAAACTACCAAAAGCAACAATAATAATAGTTGAAAAATGGAAAGACCAGTTCAGGTGCGGTCGAGAACCAAGAAAACCAAATAAAAACCTGAACTAGATCAACAAGTAATTGAAACCGAGAGAGGACGTCTAGAATTTCCTACCATGACTTTGGGTCATGGCAGGATGAATGGTGTGTGGCATTTTCTTTTTAACCCTTGTCCATTCGTCATCTTCCTCGTTCAAAGCTATAATGTGCACCTTACCCAGAGACTCAATAAATATAGAGATTACTTTGTCGTTAACATTCTTCGTAAGGGGAATCGCTTCCTTAGGAGCACCGTTCAAATTAAAAGTTGTTCCCACTTGTACTTTCATTTCATTCAATTCATTATGTTTCCACTTGAGATCATTTAGTAATGATTCCACCATTAGCACCTCAAAATTCTCGATTGCACCCTCATTTAAAGCAACTTTTTTGTGGACTATGACCGATTTGTTAATATTGACTCCATCGTATCCACCAACTGAATTTTGTGTAATTCTCTATCCCACGCAACCTGCAAATTTTCCTTATGCGAAATCTTCCTTGAAGATCAGTGTAATCAGATTCGAAGGATTTGAAATTTTTTTGGGTAGGATAACCTCCTCCATCGACTCCATGTGACAACTGTCAGTGTACAGATCCCTCGGTTGGTCTTGATTAGTGATTTGTCCCACATCCACATTTTTCAATGTATTCTCCAGCACATCACACATCGACCCATCCACAACCAATTCCACAATCATCTCCTTGTCAGCAATTTGAGTGACCACATTTGCAAGTTGTGTAGCCACGACAAAGATCTCCACCCCCCAGCGCAGGAACCGAGCCAGACACCACCATCTGTTCCTTCTCTTGTTCGCAAGTCTTCTGCAATGTTGGGTTTATTTTCTCTTTGCAAACGTAATATTTGTGCCCAACCATCTTGTACTTGCTATAAAACACAGAAGAAAGCTCATATGAAATTTTCTGTCTCCATACTTCGTCTCTAGATTCCAAGATAATGACCTCGGAAAAGAGAAGAACTGCAGAGATATTAATACACATTCTTGTTGCGATGAATTTGGACCTTGCAGCTATTGATCAATCAATAGCAATCATATCCACCATCGATTTAGCTATTCTAGCTAACACATCCACTTCCCAAAATTCTTTTCACATATGTTTGACTTTACCCAAACATGACATGTCGTTGGTGTGTGGGTTTCAGCTCACATCTTCAACGCACTATGGAGAAACTTCTAGTTCTCCCATAAAACCAATTTTTGCATAACATGATCCAGGTCTTCTTTAAGGAAAAGATTGAGATGGAAGCTTTTCTCGACGTCCTCAAATGTGGAGACTTGCCCTAGAATCTTCCATTTCTTCTAGACTACGCCACCTCCTTGGTCAATATTTGGCCTTATCCTCTAAACAACTTGATCAAAAAACAAACATAAATTTGTCACCGATCTCTGCATTCTAAAATAGCATCTTGGACATTAAGCCATGGTAATTTTGTTTCATGGGATAATAGCCTCTCATCATTCTCATTTTTTTCGTGAAAAATTTGTTTTAGATCCCAAGATTTCTCCTCCTCTACTTGTTTAGCATCCTCCTCTTATTGGGGATATCCTCCGAAATCAAACAAAATTTAGCCGTGGATTTTTCATCTCTTTTCCTATAACACATTTTTTATCATTACCCAATTTGACTTTTGACTTCACATAACTATCTAAACTTGAATTAGAAACAACTTTCATCTTTCATTAACTTGTCTATTTAGTTTTTACATCACTAATATATAGATTTTTTAAAAACAAATGTATGGAGATTAAATATCACTAGAGATCACTTGATCAACATTACAAGTGATAAATAAGGACCCAAAATTGTTTTCACATATGTTTGACAAATTTACAATTTGTTTGTCAATACCTCCTTGTTTCTTTTTGCATTCATATGCATGATGACCAAACTTCTAGTAATAATAACTCAATTTTTTATTTATCATACCTCTCAAAATGTTGTTGAGATGGATTATTGCTTCACGTCCTCTATTAGAATTGAAGTTTTGACTAGACCTCTAAAATGATCTAGACTACTCCTTCCACCTTTGTGGTTTCTACCTCTTCCTCTAAAATTGATTTTCCTCCACCTGAGCCAAAATATACTTGTGATCTGAATGCATTCTCCAAAAAGCATTATTATCAAGCTATTCATCCTAATTCATGGGATAATAGAGATCTCATCAATTCAAGTATAAACAATTGTTTTAGATCTTTAGATTATTTTAATTCAACGACAATAGTATCAAATTTACTGGGGATATAAGGCAGAAAAAATAAAGACAAACTTGGGACGTGGAGATATCAATCAACAACCTACTCTAATCCCATCCGGCAACACCTCGTCTTCCTTCACCTCTTTCATGTTTAGGGGAAGCGAAGGATAAAGCCGCAACGATTCAGTCAGCGCAGCGTGCAAATACTGCATCTCCTTCACCTCCTCCACCGTAAACTCGCATTTGTTCTCGCCGGAGCTCCTTTGCGTGATTCCGCGGATCTCCAACAAAATATTGTGGTGCACTGCTGGATGGTGGAAAAGCAACCAGAAGAACCAGGAGAGCGCGACCGAGCTGGTGTCTTTCCCTGCCAGAACAGCGCTGATACACGTGTCTCGCAGCTCTTTATCGGTACTAGTGTTCCGCTCCATTTGCATCAGTTTCGACAGCAAGTCATGACGTCGAGGCAGGGCGCCGCCACCCGCCGCCATTTCTTTTCTTCTAAGCGAAACGATTGCGTCGACAAATTCACGAATGATATGGAGAGACTTGATGAGCTTAGCTTCCGATCCCACGCCCAACATCCTCGCCGCTTTCCACACAGTGGAAGGGACTGTAAACAGACGCAGAGTCACCTCCTCTGCCTCGTCCAACGCTTTCGCTATTTCGTCCATCGCTCCCGACTCAAAGTCTTGGGTTTCACATCCAAAGCCAACCACGCAAATATCCATGGGTGACCCGCTCTGGCACGCGGCTTCTGCAGCTGGCATCAGCCTACACTTCACCAATTCGTCGAGCGTGTGAATCAAATGATTTTTATACGCTTGCGAGTGGAACACAGAGCTTATCATATTTCTCGCCTCTTCCCGTTCTTGTCCGTCCACGTTCAGAATCCCGTGGCCCAAAAGATCGCTACAAATAGAATCCCCTGGGAAAATTAGCAAATTTAGTTTTGACGATGTATTCAATGTTTTTTGGGGTCGATGGTGAAAAGCGAGAACATGTGGCCAATCCAAGGAGTGTTCACATTCAGGGTTCCCCCACAGTACATGATCATCTGGCTTCTCTACTCGTATAAATGATGAAGATGAACAAGTATAGATGGAAGCATTCCTACAACCGGCCAGCTTGGAGGCGCAGCTCCCTTCTTGTAACCATGAAAGCAACGCCACAGTATAACATAACTTAAAATGGAAATTCCTACGACGACGCGTGCAACTTAACCTCCCTTGCCACTACACTCCATCGCCAGCTACTTGGATTCAGAAATAATACAATAGCTGCAACCCTTCACACACGCGCATATATATAGCATTTCAAGGCCTCGCCTCTTCTCTAACTAGACTGGTCATTGTTGATTCAAATTTCTACGATTTCATGAATGATCATTTCGACCAACCATCTAAATATGGTATGTATAATGGATCCATGATCCATCCCTATTAATTAATAATACCTTATGCAAATACAAATATAAAAAAATTATGTTTATATTTGTTTGTGTTTAAGGTTGGAAGGTGCGATGTGGAAGTGGAGCTTATAGAGGAATATTTAGCTGTGTAGGAGAGAGGGAATTGAAGGAATACAAGGTTTTTGAGGATCCAAAGGAGTATATTTGATGGGATTCATACCATGTCACAAAGCACATTCATCAATAGTTTGCATAGGCCATGTGGGGAGGGTCCCACGCCATTATTTGACCTACCAATCTCAGTCGACTGTTCCAAACAGGGTTGTCTGCACCCCATACCCCACAAGGTTTCCAAGGATTGCAGAAATGCTTGGAACCCCTTTCATGTAGATGGTGATTCGATCCCTACTTTGGTTCTAGCCTCGTCCAAGGCCTCTTGATCGGAGATCCTTCTATTGGTTGTGGATCTGTTCTTCACCCAATCAAGACAAACACCTAATCCATCTACCAAATCTCTAACCACCTTCAAATTGATTTCATTTGGTTTCAATTCTAGGTATTTTGGTTCCTTCATCACCCACTTCACTCATCTATATCTTCAAATCAATGTTCAGGATTTTGCTATTCTTAGATGTTTCTTCACACTTTTATTCTTTAAAATTTGATACCCATCTTGCCAATTTACAACAAGGGTAACCGGTGGGTGGCATTCAGATAATGTGAGGCAAGATCTAAAAGAGGAGGAGGTCCCAAGGCTATAGATCTGGAAAAAAATGTCCTACTTCTACTGTTGGAATTTGTTAAGTGTCACACAGAGACAATGGTTGTGGGAAAAGGTGCCAATGGATTTCTCACTAGGAAATCATCCTCATCTTCTTTCATTTTTTCTTCTAATAAAAATAATGATGATGAAAAGATTGATAAAAAGAAGCCCATCTCTTTCTCATCTCGTGCAGGTCTCCAGGTTTGTACTTATTTTCACTTTCATTAATCTTGCTTCAAGGAACCATCTTCTATAAAGTGTTTCTTAAAAATATGCATTTGTTATCTATAAGCATTTCTTGCCTTATTGTGTAGCTTTATAGATTTCCCATAGTGAGCTCCTAATTTGAAAAATCCATTCTATCATGATGTTAAGAAAATGGTATTCAAGGTGACTTGATTCTGTGTGTTGGCGAGTTGGAAGTTGCCTCTTTCCTGACACTAGGAAAGGGTGATGCTTCTTCTTTTTATGTGGGTAATCATGACCTTGGATTAGTCTTGTCCCTTTTGCATGGAATTAGTGTGATCACATGTGTTTCTTCAAAAATACGATCCTTTCAAAAATATGATGATTTATTCATGTAGTTATTTGATTGTAACCATTTACTATTTTCCTTTTTCAAACAAAATATAAACCTTATGCAATATATTATATGTCAGGATTCATTTAATATTTTGAATTATCAAAATTATGAGTATGTTTTATCATTTTTTGGTTTACTTTATGCATATAGCATTGATATTAAGGTTCTATAATTTTTGTATTTTTAATGATTTTTTGAAGGGATGTTCCCAAGTTGTACTGTAGTCGAATTCCCAAAAAAAAAGAGCTATATAGTTGCATGCAACTAATTTCCCTCTGCCTATTGTTAGCAAAAAAGTAATTTTGCCCCTAGAAAAGCAAAAAGCAGTTTGCTTTTTACATGCTATTAATATTAGATGAGTTAGTTTGAGATTCATAGTTTTAGGAAAAGCTATTAAAGAAAATAAATCAAAAGCTTTTTATTGCACAAAAGCATGTGCTTTTTAGTTCTATTTTTTAGGAGAGTTGAGTGTTTTATTGTTAGATGAAGCCATCTATTTATTAGATCCAATTGTAAGTGTTTTCATAAACCCATTAAGAGAGATTGTATTGAGCCGAAGCTTTGAGAAGGAAGGAGAAGTATATGCACAGAAGTGCTGATCTGAGTTTCTAATAATATGTTTCATTTGCAATTCTTTATTTTATTTCTGCTAGTTATTATTTTATGTGCCTAATTTCTACAAATTGGTATCAGAGTGTGGATTTTTTTAGTAGGTTTCTAATTGACAACAGGCTATGGCTTCTATATCCAGTCATAGACACCACAATTTATAGGAAAGAATTACGATAATTGGTCATTAACCATGAAGGCACTATTCAGATCCCAGGATGTGTGGGAAATCATAGAGAATGGGTACACAGAGCCTGCAGATGCAGCAACATATAACACACTCTCACAGGAAGAGAAAGACACTTTGAAGGAATTAAGAAAGAAATATGGAAAATCTCTTTTCTTCATTCATCAAGCCATGCATGAAAGCATCCTACCCAAAGTGGCAACAACTAGTAAAACAAAAATTGTGTGGGAAACTCTCCAAGTTGCATATCAAGGTAAAGAGAAAGTAAAAACTACCAAGCTACAATTACTTCATAGAGATTTTGAAAATATGTCAATGAAAGATTTAGATTCCATAGAATCGTTATTTACTTTTGTAGTTGGTTTAGTCAATAAAATTAAATCTCATGGTGAAAATATTGAGGACAGAAGAATTATTGAAAAATTTCTTAGAAGTTTTCCTGCAAAATTTGATCCTTGGTAGTTGTTATGAAGAAAATAAGGATCTAAGTCAGTTTTCAATTGATGAGTTGCATGTATCACTAATAAATCATGAACAGAGGTTGAATAGATCACTGCACTTGTAGATCAAGATTTTTAATCACATGTATCAGGAAATCCTAGAAGAAGAAGAGGAAATTTCAGCCCTAGAGGCAGAGGAATAAGTTCATCTAGAGGATGCAATAGCGGTCCATCAAACTCAATTGGAAGAGGACATAGTCAAGAGCACAATCATAATCATTTTTCAGGTCAAAGACATGATAAATCACATGTGTAGTGTCACTATTGCAAGAGATATGGGCACTATGCTTTTGAATGTGGGAAAAAGAAGTATGATCAAAACAAACATATTCAAAATCAAGTTGGAATCTCTACTCCAAGCTCCATGTTTATTGCATGCACAAATATTGCCAAAGCATCACCTATTGAGTGTAATCTATCCCAAGAGAGTCCTAGTGATGTATGGTATTTGGATTCTGGTTGCAATAATCATATGTCAGGTAACTTAGATTTATTGTGTAATCTAGATGAGTCAATAAAGTCAGAAGTTACCCTTGGTAATAATAATACAGTGACTGTAAAAGGAAAAGGAACAATCAACATTCTAACAAAAAGGGGGAGCAAAAGATTATGCAGGATGTTTATTATGTTGTAGGTTTGAAGCACAATCTTATGAGCATTGGTCAATTGGTACAAAAGGGATACAAAGTTTACATTGAAGAAAATGAATGTGTGATCGTGGATAAAGCTCCAAGTACACAGGTGATTGCTAAAGTGAATATGACAAACAACAAAATGTTTCCTTTGAAGATTATACCAACCACATCCGGATCTCATACTACAGATCAGTCCGAGCTAAGGAGATTGAATCAAATTTTTAGTCAGTTGAAAAAGATGAATCGTGGCTATGACATCTCAAGTTTGGTCATTTAAAATTTGGTGGTTTGAATTTATTACATGGAAAAATATGGTGAAAGTTTTTCCTTTGATTTAGAAATTAGATAGATTTTGTAAAGGTTGTATTTTAGGGAAGCAACATAGAGAATCTTTCCCAGTTGGAAAAACAAGAAGAACAAGTGCACCACTTGAAATTGTTCACTCAAATTTATGTGGACCGATGCAAACAACTTCTATTAGAGGTTGCTCATACTTTATGACATTCATTGATGACTATACAAGGAAGACATGGGTGTACTTTTTGAGACACAAATCAGATGTTTTTGATATATTTCAGTAGTTCAAGGATTTAGTGGAAAAGCAAAGTGGGTACTGCATCAAGGTTTTGAGGACCGGCAAAGGAGATGAGTATGTTTCCAATGCTTTTATGATTTTTTGCAAATATCATGGTATACACAAGCAGTTTACTTCAAGTATACACCATAGTAGAACAATGTGGCAGAGAGAAAGAATAGAACCATCATGGAGATGGTGAGAAGTATGATGAAGGAAAAGAATCTTTCAAATGAGTATTGGGTAGAAGCAGTAACAACTTTTGTTTACATCATAAACAGTGTCCAATGAATTTTTTTCGAAACATGGTTCCTCAACAAGTTTGGACTAAGAGGAAACACATTGTTTCTCATTTTAGAATCTTCGGTTGTGTGGCATACGCACATGTGCCTGATGAGCTAAGGAAGAAGTTAGACAACAAAGGAGAAAATTCATATTTGTTGGATATTCAGAGAATACAAAAGCTTACAAGTTGTTCAATCCAATTACTAGAAAGGTCATAATCAATAGAGATGTATAGTTTGTTGAAAATGAGGCATGGGATGGAAGTATTGAGAAAAAAATCAATGTAGCAACAACTATTCCTCATGATGATATGGCAGATGAAAGCATTGAGTAGAAACGTATTGTATCTTGTTTGAATCTTGGAAATGCACTCCATCTACATCTAGGAGGTCTCCAAGATTTCAGTCATCTTCAACCATGCAGTAGACACCAAAAAGAACACTAGAAGATACTCATTCAGTACAAAATAGTCCATCATCAGATAGCCCTTTGCAGCAAAAAAAAAGGAGTCTCAGTGAGATTTATAATGTTCATATAACTAATGCTTTTTCAATTTTTGCATTGTTTTCTTAAGTTGCAGATCCAGTATACTTTGAAGAGGCTATAGACAATGAATTTTGGGTTCAAGCCATGGATGATGAGATAGATGCCATAGAGAAGAATCAGACATGGTAATTAGTAGATCTTCCAGAAGGAAAGAACGTGATAGGAGTGAAGTGGATCTATAACACCAAATATGCTACTGATGGTAAAGTATAGAAACGTAAAGTAAGGTTGGTTTCCAGAGGTTTTTCACAGCAATATGGAGTAGATTACATCGAGACATTTACACTTGTAGCATGTTTGGACATGGTAAGAATGGTTTTAACAATTACAACTCAATATAAATGGCCTATTTATCATATGGATGTAAAATCAACATTCGGAATGGTTTTATTGAATAAGAAGTTTATGTGAATCATCCAAAAGGTTATGAGATTTAATTTCATGAAGGAAAGGTATACAAGTTGAAAAAATAGCTCTATGGTCTCAAGCAAGCACCTAGAGCTTGGTACAACATGATTGATTCTTATTTGATATAGAATGGTTTCAGTAGGAGCAGAAATGAGCCTACCTTATACATCAAGATCAATGAGCAAGGTAAAATTTTGATTGTTTGTTTATATGTGGATGATTTAATCATTACTGGAAATCTATCTACAGATTCATTCAAATCAGCTATGAAGAAAGAATTTGAGATGACAGATCTAGGTCTTGTGCACTTTTTTCTGGTTATAGAAGTTCAACAATCAGAAGCTGGATTTTTTTATTTCACAAGCAAGATATACTAATGATGTTTTGAAGATATTTAACATGTTGAATTGCAAGTCAGTGCCAACACCAGTTGTAGTAGGTTTGAAGTTAAGTAAAGATGACATTGGATCATTTGTAGATACGACATTATTCAAAAGGATAGTTGGAAGTCTCATGTATCTGACGGTCACAAGGCCAAATATTATGTATGGTGTGATACTCATCTCAAGGTTCATGGAATCTCCAAAAGATTTACATTGTCAAGCTGGAAAAAGGATTTTGAGGTATGTATGTGGAACTAAGAATCATGGAATTTTTTATTCAACATCAGATGAGTTCAAACTCATAGGTTACATAGACAGTGACAATGATGGAAGTTTTGATGATAGAAAGAACACATCCGGCTATGATTTTCACATTGAACATGCGTATTTTCATGGGCATCAAAGAAGCAACCCATAGTCACATTATCTTCAGAAGAAGCAGAGTATGGAGCATCAACAAGAGCAGCATGTCAGGGTGTTTGGACAAGAAGAGTGTTGAAATATTTGAGGCAAAATCAAGAGGATGCTACATAGATTTTTTGTGATAACAATTTAGCAATAGCATTGTCCAAAAATCATTTTTTCCATAATAGGAGAAAACACATAGACACAAGGTATCACTTAATTAGGGAGTTTGTTAACAACAAAGAAATTTGTCTTGAATTTTGCAGATCCAAAGATCAGTTTGCAGATATCTTTACGAAAGCTTTGGGAAATAAATTTTTGATTATTTGAGAACTTGTTTGGGAGTTTGTGATATGGAATATGTCAGATCTAGAAGTGCACACTCAACTCCAAAAAAATAAAATCTTGAAGGTCAAAATTAAGGGGGAGTGTTAGAAAAAGATTAATTTTGCCCCTAGAAAAGCAAAAAGTAGTTTGATTTTTACATTATTTTAATATTAGATGATTTAGTTTTAGATTCCTAGTTTTAGGAAAATCTATTAAAGAAAATAAATGAAAAGATTTGTATTGCACAAAAGCATGTGCTTTTTAGTTCTATTTTAGGAGAGTTGAGTGTTTTTTTGTTAGATGAAGCCATCTATTTATTAGAGGCAATTGTAAGTATTTTCATATCAAACACATTTAGAGAGATTGTATTGAGCCAAAGCTCTGAGAAGGAAGGAGAAATATATGCACAAAAGTGTTGATCTGAGTTTGCAATAATATGTTTTATTTGTAATTCTTTATTTTATTTTTGCTAGTTGTTATTTTATGTGCCTAATTTCTACACCTATCACTGGGGATATAATATATAGTTTTCCATAAAAAATAAAACTCATAGGTTTTACCCAAACCTTTAAGATTTTTGGAGGCATCCTAAGACCTTTGTAGAAACATTGTTTGCCTTCATCCTTAACCAATCTCTTCTAACTTTGTTCTTCTCAAATTTCCCATTATAATTGGCACAACAATATGTATTTTTCTATACCCATCAAGGAAAGGTCCATAAATTTTTTAATTAAAAAGAAAGAGCCTTTAAGCTCTTATAGAAAGAATGGTCATATAATAACATAACTGTTAATTCTTTCAAGGGACTTCTCACGCTAATGTTTTATAGCCTAACGATTCATAGAACTATCCTATGTTCATAATAACTATCAATGTAAAATCACAGCACCCCCAAATGAGTTCTAAAAATATGCTTTTCTAAGGCAGACTCATCTGGTGTGATTGCATAACATTGAACTTTCCCCAAGGTGTGGGACCTTGCGAAATGGAAAATCTCTCTAGATTAAAGGCCGGTTCCTTATTCCTCTGTTTAGGTGCACGCGTGGGAGCTTGCAAAGGATTTATCTCTATACCTAATCTAAAACATGATGAGGAGACAAGGGTAAAAGGAGTATAAGAAATAAGAAATGACTAAACTACCGGGTGATGCACCAAATGAATGATGAACACTTATTTTTCTAATAGACACAAACCAAAAAAATGCATACAATAAACAAGCATAGATAGCTAGATATGTAATGGAAGACTAGATGAAAGAAAAAGAGACAAGAGAGGATCTAAAATCGATCACGACGTGTTTTATTGCTCTGTAGATTGATACGATTCCATTACAAGTAGCGAGAGCGAAACATAATGTAATTTTGATAAAGGCACGAACCCCACAGATCCCTTTGCTTGAGGAGGAGGGAGACTGCAAAACAAAGAATGTTCCACCCTTTACAATGAGCCAAGCTTGGATTTTATAGATCAAGCCTCGAGAGAAGAAGAAGAAGAAGGGGAGTGAAATCAGATTGGAAATTCAAACATTAACCATCAGTGCTCCTGAAAATTCACACATAATTTGCCAGACCTGGCTCCCCATGCTTGTTTGGCATGTTAGAAAAGATGGCCGACCAAGATCCATAACCATACCGGTAGTTGAAGCAGTCAGATCTAGCACTAATAGAGTGGAAGACATTTTTTTAAGACTTTCACCCATCAGAACCTGCTAAACATAATATTTTATGTTTCCATGGTGAAATAACCAGATGCGTCGCCCCAAGACCATTCAAAATCATTTATAACTTTGAATTCGAGCCATTAGATTGGCCTTTGGAACTTCAAATACGGACCATCCACGTGTAAGAATGTGATTGGAGCGGGCATTGGGGATTCTTATTTCTCCACGCAGGCGCATGGGTCCACCTTTTGACACTGTTTCCTCTTGTGCAGGATCGTGGTTGATCCAATATTTGGCATGGGGGTGAAATATGGATAAAAATTTGGCAACTCATAGGGGTATCTTCTTGTTAGATGAAATGACCAATTTCCTTGTCATATTCATTGGGCATGGAGTCATGAGTGATAGCCTACTACTTATTTGAACTTTGAAAATTAACCCCTAGGCAACTTGAAACCCATTAGAACTGAAACTGATCTTGACCGAATGCCGAGTCCAGACACTACATGAGAGCAACAAAACAACACCACACTATATATACAAAAATTTGAAATCATACATGCTCCAAATGGAACATGCAGAGCGTACAAAGCACTTAGGAGAAAATCAATCTATACTACAACAAGACAATGTGTATAAGCACTTAGAGGAAAGAGAAAACTAAACTAATATGTATAGGGTGAGAACTCCCCTTTTAGTAGCAGTGCTTAAGATAGACCCCATTTACTAGGAATCTACAACTCTTCACCCTCCAATGTAGACAATTGGAAAGCATTACTACTTTTGCATCTTGTGATCATATAGGGGCCACTCCAGATGGTGTCAAATTTTGAATGCCTTCCTAGTTTTGCTCGATCTGCATCCCATTTCAAAACTAGGTATCCTTCCTGGAAGGTCCTTGCCTTTGTCTTCTTGTCAAATCATTTTTTGACTGAAGCTTGATTATTCTCTATTACTTGGAGAACATGCTCTCTGGTTTCTTCTAATTCCATCATCTCCACATACCTAGCCTCCATTGGTCCAAATTTAGACATCTCTAGTTGCTTGGCGAGCTCCAATACTGGCATCTCAAGTGATATGGGTAACACTACCTCTTTCCCATATACGAGCTTGAATGGTGAGCTACCTGTAGATCCCTTGGGCGTTATTATATCAGCCCATAAGGCCATTTTGAGCTTTGTGTGCCATATCCTCTGATTCTCATCAAGAGTTCTTATGATGATCTTTAGCAAGTTCTTGTTTGTGGACTCAGCCTAGCCATTACCTTAAGGGTAATAGTTTGATGAAGTTCTCAAATAAGTCCCATTCTTGATGGCCCATCCTATGATCTTGGAACCTATAAATGCTAATGCATTGTCTAATATGATGGTGGCTGGCACTCCAAATCTCATTACTATCCCTTCGTAGAAATTCAGGATACTAGACTCATTTACTTCCTTTAGTGCCACTGTCTCGGTCCATTTGGTGAAATAATTTGTCATTGTCAAGGATCCATTTGTGACCTTGGCTTGAGTTTGGATTGATGACTCCAATGAAGTCCAATCCCCATTCCATGAAAGTTTGGTTGACTGAGATTGGGTTCAATGGAAGTGCTGCTAGCCTTTCCTTGCCTTTGAAGAATGCACAATTCCTGCACCTTTTGATCCATGTGTAGCAGTCACTAAACACTCTAGGCCAATAATATCCTACTTTCATGATTTTGAGTGCCATCACTCTTGGAGAAAAATGGCCTCCAACTGCTTCAACATGGAATTATTGTAGCACTCTCTCCACCTGACTTGCCCCATTGCATCTCAGTAGAATGCCATTGATGTCCCTCTTGAACAAGACGCCATCAATAAGAACATATGGGATGGCCTGTAACCTGAAATGCCTTCTTTTTGTTTTACTCATCCCATGAGGACACATGCTTGTTTGAAGGAAGTGCACCATGTCTTGGGTCCAACAAGGAGTAGGTACATCATCTCTCCCTTCTTATTGACTTTCTTGTAGAACAAAAGCAACCTCATTTTCACTATTTGTTTCTTCTTGTTGCCCTGAGGCTAGTTGTTCACATAACCCCTTCCCATGGACCAGCTTGGTGACCTTGATCTCAATGTCATATTCCATGACATGAGTGATCAATCCTGCATGCTTTTCATTCAAGTCCTTGTTGAGAAGGAATTATTTAACTCCCACATGGGAGACCAATAGTTGGATTTTGTTGTTTAAAACCAAATTCTTAAACTTCTTCAATCCTATGATTACCACCAGGACCTTCCTCTCAATGAAGGAGTACCTTACCTCATAATCTTCCAGACTCTTGCTGAAGAAGGCAATTGGTTGTTCTATACTTTCTTTGTTCTGTTACACCAAGATTGTAGAAATTTTGTCACTACCACCAAAGGCATATAGTATGAAGTCTTTGGAAAAATATGGGTTCACAAGAGTCGGGGCTTGTGATATGGCTTCTTTGATAGCCTCAAAACTTGATTTTCCTTCAGTTTTCCACCTAAATGTTAACCTCTTCTTCAGCATCAATGTTATTGGCTTAATGTTGGCGAGAAAATTTGTCGGTGGACAAACTTGTGGATTTCTTTCCAACGCTCTGGGAATCTAAGTCCCTCTACTTAATCGGTGTAGATGTTGTATGTGCATGCACGAGAAAGTGTGGATTTATATGGTGGTCTTTCGACCGGGGATCCAACAAGGGCACTCCACTGACCCTGCGGAAAAGCTAGCAATCTCTTTCTAGGGAAGTCTTCATCTATAGAGCGGGAAAGGGGAGTGAGAAAAGAGGTAGGATAACTAATGCTACAGGTAGAAAATTAGATTCCTACACACACACTAATTAGAAACTTCAACACATGCATTTATCAAAAGAAACAACTCTGCGAATAACAACAAGACCAAATAGAATTCACCGATCACCAAGTATCAAGAAACCCCTTAGTCAAAGAAAGCTAGAAACTCCTTCTTGTATTGATTTCTCAAATCAAAGTTGTACATAATGTGGGAATGGAAGAAATTTGAGAGGGGAAGAGAGTAGAAGAAAATGGCTATCTCCTTTGCTTTCTCTAGGTACAATGCACTCTTGAGTCTACAAGATCAATTACCAACCCTTTGAAATGGGAATGGATTTACAATTTATAGAATAGAATATGAATCTTCATCTTCCTCATGACCTTTCGAATACCTTAATATGACTTAAGACTGTTCATATTCCACTTTAAATATTTAAGTCCCTTTTATAATAGCAAGGCGACTTAATTTACATTATGTTTCTAAAGTCACTTTTAAGTGACTTAAAGGTATATCAAAAAGTGCAAACCCCAACAAAGAATTAGAAAATTTGAAAGTGAGAGAAAGTTGGGGGAAGAGGAGAGAGAAAGAGAGAGAAAAGAAGAAGAGGATATGTCTCCCGATGAAGTCTGTTGATCCTCGTTGATGGAAAGCTCTAAATGCAATGAAGTTTTGAATGTCCCATTGTGCCAGGACTTCCCTTTGAGTGTGACTTACTATTTTTAGTAAATGGTCATTTCCACTATTTTTTTCTCTGGATAATCATTCTAGCCTTTTGGAGATCTTCAATGCACACTACTCTTTCCATAGCCACTTTTGATGAAGACTTGCCAAAAATAACAAGCATGTATAGGAAAACTTACTATTTTTAGAAAGTGTGTTTCCAGTGCTTGATTTGTGATGGAACATAATTTTTTGGAATCCTCTTGTTGTTACGATCACACCCTCCAAATTTCACATAGTTTTGCCCACTAGAATGCCTGGAAACAAATTTTGAAATTTTGACCTGGTAGTGGCTTCAGGCGCAGAGCTATCATGGCGGCCATTAATGGAGTTTGAAATTTATAGGTCTGGTTTTTTCTCTGTTTGCAATGAAAAAAACTCCATTGCGATAGGTTTTTCAATTAGAACTCATGTACAAATTTTTAGCTTGTTTCCATTATCGGCATGATGGGAAATTCGACGAATGTGAGCCGGTGCACGAAGTGAGGGTTTTGTTGGAGCAAATGATTCTAGACACCATTTGACCTCTTGTTTGTTGGATCTTTATCACCTTGAAAAATGAGGAATTCTGCAAAATACAACATCTTGATCCGACTTGTATCTTGTAAGATATGAGGATTTTTCGATCGGGTGACTTCACGATTATCTGGCAAAAATCTCCATTTTTCTCTTTATTCTTCGTCATTTCACTCCATTTTTATATGAGGCCTAAATATTTCTGTGCATTCATGGTTTTAAGAGTTTATGTGGCCATGGTGGAGCTGGTTCGGAGCAACAATAGTGGACCGGGTGTCTGGAAAATCACGCACAGAGCCATGGCAAGGTGAGGAGTTCTGAAGGAGAAATGAGAGGAAGAAAAAGGCTAAGTGCTGGATTTAAACTTTCAAAACATGCACATGGATGGGTTGGGTGATATTTTATGTCCCTGATGTCCCTAATCTCAGGGACGTGAGGGACATCAATTTCCATGGTGGTCAAGGCGATATCATGTGTCCTCGATCCGACGGTAGGGGATTTGCTTGAAAAATGCACCTGGGGGCTAAAACTCGGTCACGTTGGTGTCCAAATGACTCATAGGGGCTGGGAATATTTTTTCATGTCTGATGTCCCCCACCTTAGGTACATAAGGGACATCAGTTTCCACATTGGTCCTGGAGGTGACACGTGGCGCCCAATCCAACGACAGGGAATGGATGCTCCAAAAATGCACCTGGGGGCTGAACTGCGGTCACGTGGGTGTCCAGAAGACTCCCCATAGGGGCTGGGTGAATTTTTAAATGTCTGATGTCCCCCACCTCAGGTGCATAAGGGACATCAAATTCCACGGTGGTCCTAGAGCTGACACATGGCGCTCGATCCAACGATAGGGAATGCATGCTCCAAATAAGCACCCGGGGGCTGAACTGTCAAGTCTGGAGGTCATATGAGGCTCCCAGAGGTCACATGAGGGCTGGGTGAATTTTACAAGGACTGATGTACCTGAACTCAGGGATTTCGGGGCATGAAATTCTGCCAGGCTCTGGTGCTGACACGTGTCCTCTCAAAAAAATGACTAAGTCCTGAACTGCCTTTGAGAGGGTAACTTAGAATGAAGATAAATTAAGCTCCCGGTGGAATTTATTGGTGAAATTTTATATGATCCTGACTAGAAATGAAATTTTGAATCTAATTATGTGGTTCTCATGTCTTAATTCGACCATATGATTCCTTAAAAATCAGAATTTTGATCTGGGACTCCATTTGTGCTTGAGAAAAACTGCCTTCCAATCATATGTGCCAAGGTGTTGTGAAAAATATTATTTCACCATCATGTAGGTCTTGGAATCATATTTCTGAAGATGTTTTTTTTTACTTCCAACTCCATCCATAGCTCCCGGAATCTTCTTCTGAATCCTAGCAGTTGTTTTAGGCCTGTGTACCACCTAGGCTTGAGAACCTTGTTTTTCTCTCAAACTGCTCCAAGTATTTCAAAACTTCCCAAAGCCTTCCAAAATAATTTCCATAATGTTCTAATGTATTCAATTCATGTCCATGTTTAATTTTGCCCTTATGTTTCACTCTAGGGGGTTGAATCCAGTCCTGGGAAGGCCAGCGATAGCCCTTCCCAATACTGCCAGAAGATAACATCTTTTCAAAACTCCCTAAAATCACCTAGGGGAATGAATAGAATTTCATAAATCACCTAGGGACTAATTTGACATCAAATAGAGGGTGAAAAACTAATGATTTGGCTTGGGGTTCTTGGGAATGATAAAACATGAAAATTTCGACATCTGGGTATAGTTGTCGTGCTTAGAAATTGTCAATTTCCCTGTTGCACATTTTCACGAAAACAACTGGCTCTAGCTTAGGGACATGAAATGGAATGAGAACAACAAAGACATGACATGGGAATCTAGAATCTCAATTTTAGATCATATAATTCGTTGACCAGTGCCTTATCCATTGGGCCCTGCGGAGTCATGTACAACTTATAGAAAGGAAGATTAGAAGGAAACACACACACACAAAACAAAGGAAAGGAAACACACGACACACAACAGGAAGGGAAACACATGCAACAGAAAGGGAAACACACCTATCAATCACCTATGGTACAAGGCGGGGACAACCTACTTTCACTGAAGTAATTTTCATTTCTCAAAATTTACCCCTGAAGAGGCAACACCAAATGATGATGTTCTGCGAAGCCGTCGACGGGTTCAAAAAGTAGCCTCCTTTCCTTAATCATTTATGGAAGCCAGGTGCTTTCATGATTGTCCTTTTACTTTGTAGGAGTGAGTCCTTGTGAGCTTCTTGATGCTCTGGTCCTTGCTTGGAAATTCCACTTGCCTTTGTGTTCTTTAAAGTCGGTCTCATAGTGCCAGTTGCCTTCCATGTTTATCCATATAGCTGATTTTCCATTGAGGATCTCATCGCTGCCCCAAGGCTTCTTTTTGTTCAAAATACTTGAACATTCTTGTTTGTTTTTCCTAGGCCTATGCTCATTGACATCTTCTCCATGAGAAACATTTTATTCATCCTTTTCCTTCACTCCACTGTGAGGTGCTTGAGTACTGACGGAAGGATTAGATGTGAACTCATACTTGTCTTATATGTCCATGACACTAATGAAGAGATCAAGAATCATATTGGGATCTTCTGCAACTTCTACTGCATCTAAGATTTCTTACACGGAGTAATGCTTCATCATTTCCTGTAGTCCCTCTTTGTACGCCTTTGAAGAATCTTTATCTTGCAACGCAAAGAAACTATCTGGAGGGATTACCTCATCATCTTAAGAATCGCTGCACTCTACCGATCCTTCATCAAAAGGAGCTTCATCTTTAGAGGTCTTGAAACTCCTTGCTTCAATTTCTTCATCATGGAAAGAGTCTTCCTCTGCAAATGTAAAATAAAATATCTCTATTTCATGATTGCATCCATCAATCATTAGCTCAAGAGTGGCATCATATTTTTCATCTTGCCTTATCTCAATATGGCCAATTCACATTGATTAAGGCTTCTAAATCAGCTTCACACTTGTCTTGCAGATTTGTGGCTTGTATCAGGATCTTGAGACTGAGCTCAGGATCTTTAGTTTCTTCTATAGCTTCAAGTATTTCTTGTATAGACATTTCTTTCAAAAATTTTGTGGGCTCATCACAAGCTGAGTTTTTCTCTCCATAGATGGCTTGAATGAGATCATCTTCATCCCCAAATGGGAATGAGAATAACTCCTCATCTTGTAAAATCATATAAACTGATTTTTCTTCTTGAAAATCATCAAGAACCATCTCCTCTTCCTCATGGTCTGCATCATCTGGTGATTCGGGGTTGTCCTCTTGTAACTCGAATCTCCTCAATGCTTCTTCAAAATCCAAATCTCTTTGGGAAGGCATGTCTGGGCCTATCAAGATGGGGATATCCTCTTCTTCCTCGGTTGCCACAAAGTGATTCATCTACCTACTACCTTGATACAAGATGTTAGCTTCCAAGCTTCCAAATTTCATACTATGTACCTCATCTTCTTCTCAGGAAGTAATTTCTCCATGTCTCCCTTCACTGGTATGGTTGCAAAAGACCAATTCATCTAAATTTTCCCTCCCAACTCTTGGCAGAAATTTCTACTCAGAAAATTTCAAATGAGGCTGGGATGTCTACTACCAAAATCATCGCTGAAACTTTCTTGTCTAGAAATCAGTGAGAGCCACCTGTGCATCTTTAACCTTCCCTACAAGTGAGACCTTTTTGATTCCAAAGAGTAACAAGAGCCACTAGGTGGAGTCATTGTAAGTTTAAGAGCCTTGGTGACCTTTAAAGGCATCACGTTGTCTGAGGCACTATAATCTATTATGTAATTGTTTAGTACATATTCTCCAACAAGAAGGGAGACGTAGAAAGGTTCAAATTTATCAATATTTGATGCACTTAGAGAAATAATGTTCTGTGATGGAGGTGTAGGTGAGTTTGGTAGCATGCCTTTGGAATGATGAGCTACATCATTGGGTGTTAGACTACCACTCCTGATATATTGGATGAACCTCTCGAATTGTTCAAGATGAGTCCACAAATATTCGGTTTGATAATCTACACTTTGGCTTTGTTTGCATATTTTATGAAGTCAAAGGGAGAAAATGTGGACAAGGGGGTGAAGGGACTACTTTTGGATTTAGGACAAGTTTGGAAGCAGGAGTAAATTTTTGGGAAATGGAGGGTATTTTGAAAGGTACACTAGGATCTGATTTAGATTCATACTTGGAAGAGACATCATAAGACTTACTTGGGATTGCGAGAGCTTTCTTACTTGCTACGAGATCAGGCTCCAAAAATGCAGACTTCATGGAAGATGGAAGTGTGGATCCTTGATTGATTATTTTTTTGCAGAGTTACCATAGGAGGATCATCAACCTTATTTTATTTTGCAGCAGTGGAGGGATATGCTTTTTCTCATACTGAGAATGAGTGAATACCGCGCATGAGAGACTGGGTGCATCTTCTTCATAACCTCCAGAATACTCACAAAATCTGATTTGTGTATCATTCTCAAACACCTACCAGCATCTATTATTATCTGGCACTGTTGGCCTCACAACCACATGGATATGTGGCTATTCTCTATCCTTTTGATGTTGTCAACCACATCAAACATTGCTCCAACTGCTGCAAGTCTATCATCAGCTTCATTGTCCTTCCTGGGTATGGACACAATACTGAAGGCCTCAAAATCCTCCATGAGATCCCATACCCTATTCTTGTAGTTTTTGAGTAGGTCATTTTTGACAACATTTAGTCCTCTGACTTGATTGACAACTAGTTCACTATCACCGAATACTTGCAAGTTCTTGATTCCCAACTTCCTTTCTCAATGAAGACCTTAGACTAAAGCCTCATATTCAGTAGTGTTATTTGAGTATGCGAACTAGAATCTGAAGGCTGAATAATATCTCATACCTCTAGGGGACACAATCATGGCTCCTCCTCCAACTCCTTGTCTACTCAAACCATCAAAGAACAATTGCCAAACCTCATTTTCATCCTTGAATTCTTGCTTGATTAGGTCAGGAAGACGTTAGTTCTCTTCATGTAGGTAGTAGACACCTAGCTTAGATTCTTCCATTTCCCTATAGGGGTCAAAAGGATGACTTTTGTTGGCCCAATCATCAAGAGTCAAGTCTAGAATACATCCCACCTTAGTATTTTCTTCAGAAGTGCTTAGGAGATCCTCTTGATCAAAAGTTGAGAAGTTGGCGTTGATTGGGCTGGGAATATAGGGTTCAATATGAAAATCAGCAATAGGTTCAGATCTGATTGTGGCCTTAACTCCATACCTTGTCCTAAAGAGCATATGTGACCAATCAATAGATAGGTAGCCTCCAATTTTGGTAGTGAAGTCCCTAGACAGACACAAAGTGAAATGTGGTGGCAAGTCTATGATTGACACGTTTTACAAAATAGTCACATTAGGGCAAGCATGTAGAGTGAGACTCATATCCTTGATGATTCCCACAATAGTCACTGTTGTCCCATCTAATTGGACTACTCCTCTAGAGATGAACTCATATTAGAGACCCAACTGATCAGCTATTTGTCTGGGCATCACAGAACTACTAGCCCCAGAATTAATCATACAATTGTGTACAAATTTGTCTCCAATAATTAATGAGAAATAGAAGGGAGGAGGTCTCATGTTTCTACCTTGTTGTTCTCCATGGTTCCTCCCAGGCTGAACTGCATTGGAAAGCACTCTTTCTAGTTGGTTAGGGGGGTGATTTGAACTTGACCAATTCTGCATGGCAGTCTGCAACAAATCCCTCTGCCTGGAATGGCCAGTGACTCCCATAGTGAAATGTTCACACTTTTCCTTTTCATCTGCTCAATAATATTACATGTGTTGTCATTTTGCTGCCCCTTCCCAGACACATTTCTTTCTTTCACATGGAATGTTACAACCGGTGCTTAACTGGGTTTGGGAGGTGGTTTGGATTGGTTCAGCATGTTGGGAGTTGTTCTTGGAGTACCAGGACCTTGTGGAGCGATGGAAGGTTGAGGGTCACCTGAGCTCAGTGGTTGGCCCTCCCCAATATTATTCCTTTTGGACTTTGTGTGTTGGCAGGTACACTTTGAGGAGGGGACTGATTCATCCCACATAAGTCTTCAACCTGCCAGTTGACAAACATAGTCTCGTTTAGGGGGCCACCTTGTTGAGCTCCCTCTTTTTGATCCTCCTCTTGGTCAGATTCTTGTGGCGCCATACTAGTTTGCACAATCAAGGTCTGATTTAGAGTACCATTAAAGCATGTTGATTGGTTGTGGTCGTGCATATGGAAAACACCAATCATATTCCTGTGTGATATTGTTTTGTGCAGGAACCAATGCCCTTGATGTTGAAGTTGTGTTAAGATCATATGGCCTGAAAGGTCTAGCAGCTTGGGGTTGTCCTTGGTTCTGGCTCTGATTCATAGTCTGAGGTGGTGGCCTATTGTGTTGATACTGGGGTTTGGCTTGATATTGAGCCTGGGGCTAGTATGGCCTGAAACTCTGAGCTTGTTGTATTTTGATGGTCACTAGCTCATTCCCAAAGTTATGAAATTACTTCATCACCACTTCCTGAAACTCTTTAGAGGCATTAGATGATGAAGTGGAAGCTTCAACTGAGATTTGACTCCTGGGGGTGGGTATAGGAGCTAATGTAGGTGCTTGGCTAGCATCTGGGCTTCCTAACTTAGGGTACAAAGGCATGGATGGCCTAGGAGTGATTTTTCTAGCTTGAATCAAATGGTTCTCGTCCCCTATGGAGAGGCTATAGGCTACAGTTAATGTAGTGCCCCCCATTGATTGAATCATTAGAGAAATATCATAATTAAAGCCCTAAGAAAGTATAAGAAGGCACCTTCATTAGTGGGCCTTACTATTGTTGGAATCCTATCCCAAGTCCACTGGAATCTAAGGTTGAATTCTTTCAGCTGCTCATTTGGGGATCTTTTGATCATTGTTAGTTGCTCCAACAAAGACAAGTTATCACCTTTTTCCCCAACCTGGCTGTGAAGAGTTGTGCATAGCTGATTCCAGTTCTGGATAGAGCATGTTGTAAGACTCTTGAACCATTTTGAATTTTTCCCTTTGAATGAAGAGGTGAGCAGCTTTACTGCAATGTCCATCTCATGGATCTCGTGGATTGTACAGACATTTGCAATATCTTGGACATGATCACCAGAAGAAGTTTGATTTTCCTTAGTAAAATATGGGATGTTCTTTAATGCTGCAATCGGAACTAGGTTTTGTGTAACCAAAGTGAGTGGACTACTACCATTGAAGTTGACATATGGATTTTGTTGTTCCATTCTGATTAGCCTAAGAAACCTTGCATACTAAAAGAAAGGCCTTGCAGGTGGAGGTGTTGACAAGGTTCTGCTTAGTGGAGATGGAGACCTCTGAACTCTTCTTCCTTTCCTTTCTCTACTTGGGGATAGATGCAAGTATTCAAATATACCTTCTTTCCTTGCTCTAGACTGGGTTTTTCTCATGATTCTCCCAAGATTGGGCTGCTAAAACCAGTAGATTTGTTTATTTTGGAGTTGTCATATGTACAATTTTAAGGCTTATTAAAAGCCAGAATCACAACAAGTGTACATCAATCCCTACTGTAATAAGATGGAGACTTCTGAGTCCCACCGAGCGTGCCAAAACTGTTAATGCAAAATCACAGAACCCCCAAATGAGTTCTAAAAATCTTCTTTTCTAAGGAAGACTCATCTAGTGTGATTGCATAACATTGAACTTTCCCCAAGGTATGGGACCTTGCGAAATGGGAAAGCTCTCCAGATTAAAGGTTGGTTCCTTATTCCTCTATTCAAGTGCATGCATGGGAGATTGTAGATGATTTATCTCTATACCTAATCTAAAACTTACCAAGGAGACAAGGGTAAAAGGAGTATAAGAAATAAGAAATGAATAAACTACTAGGTGATGCACCAAAGGAATGATGAACACTTATTTTTCTAATATACACAAACCAACAAAATTCATACAATAAACAAGCATAGATATCCAAATATGTAATGGAAGACCAGATGAAAGCAAAGAGGAAAGAGAGGATCTAAAATCGATCACATACGTGTTTTATTGCTCTGTAGATTGATACAGTCCATTACAAGGTAGCAAAGAGGTAGAAACGTAATGCAATTTTGATAGAAGGCCTGGACCCTAAAGATACCTTTGCTAAAAGGAGGAGGGAGCCTACAAAACAAAGAATGTTCCACCCTTTACAATGAGCCAAGCTCGGCTTTAATAGATCAAGCCTCGAGATAAGAAGAAGAAGGGGAGGGAAATCAGATTGGAAATTCAAACGTTAACCATCAGTGCTCCTACAAATTCTCACATAATCTACTAGAACTGGCTCCACATGCTTGTTTGGCATGTTAGAGAAGATGGCCGACCAAGATCCATAACCATACCAGTAGTGGAAGCAGTCAGATTCCGCACTAACGGAGTGGAAGACATTTTTTTAGACTTTCACCCATCAGAACCTGCTAAACATAATATTTTATGTTTCCATGGTGAAATGACCAGATGCGTCATGTGCCAAGACCATTCAAAATCATTTATAAATTTGAATTCGAGCCTTTAGATTGGCCTTTGCAACTTCAAATACAGACCATCCATGTGTAAGAATGTGATTGGAGCGGGTGTTGGGGATTCTTATTTCTCCACACGGGTGCATGGGTCTTGCCTTTTGACGTTGTTTCCTCTTGTGCGGGATCATGGTTGATCCCATATTTGGCACGGGGGAAAAATATGGATAACAATAACAAATATGAAATATTGACCTCCTGATAGATGCAAAAGCTTATAAACTTAAGAATATTTCAAGAATCCCACGAGTTTAAACCATTCCAACAACATCGATTGACCAACAAAAATGTAATTGGGGTTGATATTACCGTAAACACTGGATGTTGCATTTAAGTTAAAATAGGTGGAAATTTATAAGTTTAATATTATTGCATGCTTTATAAAAAACTCTGGGACTATTTCAAGCATATTTACATTTAGGATTGTGCCAAACATGGTTGCTTTTGGGATTTGTTAGCATAGTCTACGTACTTAATTTTTATTGTTAGACTAGTTCCTATCTATTCCATTATTATCTCCTTCTTGTTTGTAACTTCTCCATCTATTTAAGGGGTTCTTTTTATTCACGTACCTATAAATATAGTACGTGGTTCCTTTGCTTAATAGAATAAGAAGAGATAGCAAATCTCTATTCTCTCTCCTTTATTTATGCCTCATAGTTTGGTATCAGAGAATCAATATCTCTAGCTTATGTGCTTGGTGTAGTGAACGTGGAAGCTGCGTGGAGGTATATTCTCTTCTCTCATGCATGGTGATCTTTAGCTTGTGTGGAGCAGTGTGGAAAAAGAACGTGAGTGGTACGTAGAAATCAAAAGAATGCATGGAAATTTTGTTTTGTTTCTCCTACGCTAAAGAAAAAAATCTTCTGATGTGTGGTGATTGGAGCCTTCAGCCTACGTGGAGGATGCATGGTAAGTGAAGCCTTCAACCTATGTGGAAAGACCAAAAGCTGCATGCAAAGAGGAAAATAATAGATCAAAATGTTGTTGGTGCCTGGTGTTACGTAGAAGAATCCATGTGGTTTATTTGATTTGTTGTAGCAAATTTCAAACAATTTCTGCATGGAAATATATACTTTTATTTGTATTTAGTGATACTCTGCATGAAGATTAATCACGAGCCAAAGAAGTTTTAAAACTTGCGTGGAAGCATTTTTTTACAAACTTCTGTGTGGAACCAAACTTCTGCATGGTCATTTGGAGAAGTTGCATAGAAAGAGATGTGTGAAGCATGGAAGACTAAGATTCTTCTATCTGAGGACCATTCTTCCCTGCAAGAACTCCATTCATCACTACATGAAACACAGAGGAGAGGAGAATTTGGCTTCGTGAAATCCTAAAAGTCTCTTAAAATAATTTTTTTAAAAGTGCTCGAAGAAGAAACTTGGAGTCTCTCAAAGTGATGCTAAATATCAAGTGTAAACGAAATGATCGAGATTCTTGAAAGCTGCAATGTCAACTCGCCAACTAAAGAACACCATGAAGAAGCTCCTGAGAGCTCCGGGTTCTACTTTGATTTTCTAAATGAGCTTTGAAACACCAACAATCTAGTCTTCAACGAGCTAGTTCAACGAGGACTTCTTGAATATTTCCTTTTCAACGTCAGTTGCCAAGAAAAGTGAGTTCAACAAGAATTAGAAGCTAGGTATGAGGCTAACTGTAAAGACGAAGAAGAACACCCCACTAAGCATCATCATCTTTCAGCATGCGAGTATCGAGAGCATCTATGAGCTAGTACTTCTCATCAATGAGTAGAAGTTTAATAACTCTTAAATAAATAAATATTTTTTTCATTACAATGTATGCTCTGAAGTTGCTTCTTTCCTATGCTCAGTTACTTAAAGGGCCCAATTTTGCATCCTAGAAAACAAAAATGAGGACAATCCTTCAGTTTGAAGGATTATGGGCATTATGACCAGATCTGTGACTGCTCCCACAACCCCTGATGAATTAATATAGTATGAAATGGCTAGTGCTAAAGCCTTGATGCTAATAATGCTCAGTATTAGTGACGATGTAAAAACACATGTTCAGAATGTGGAGAAACCAAAGGAGGCCTGGGACAAGTTGGTAACAATTTATGAAGCCAAAAATCAGACTAAGATTCTCCATCTTTAATCAAAGTTGTACACCCTCTCTTTGGGTTTAGATGAGAAAATTGAGGAGTTCTTATGTCACATGGCTGAGCTACGATAAGATTTATTAGTGCTCGGTGAAACAGTGGATGAAAAAAATCTCGTACCAATCACCTTGAGAGCACTCCCTTCTCAATTCCGAGTGTTTGTTATGACACTAAATGTATCTAAACAAATAGTGGCATTCGAAGAACTTATGAATTTTCTATAGAAGGAAGAGGCCATCAATTCATCACAAGAGGAGTCTTAGGATAAAGCCCTGTTCTCAAAGCCATACCATGGCCAGAAGAATTGGAAGGGTCTACCAGAGAAGACAAATCAAGTGCAACCAAAACAATAGCAAAAAGATCAAAATTTTAAGAGGTGGTGTCACATTTGTAGAACCAACACTCATGACACTGATCACTTTGTTGGTACAATAGCTTGAAATAAGGGTCTTCAAGTCAAACAAGCACATCGGGCGCAAAGATTTTCAAAAGTCCAAATGACATCCCTACTGGAGAAAGCACAAGGGGCATCTCATAGCCCAATAAGATAATGAGTCTAATGAGGAGACATCAGAAGGAGCACATTCTAGTAAGAATATTTTACTTGTCTCTCAGACTTCACAGCCCACAAAGAGATTCTGGCTGATAGACTCTGGTGTAAGTAAGCACATGTCAGGTGACAAGGCGTTGTTTTACTCACTATACGAACAACCCACTAGTGATCAGGTTCAGATAGCCGATGACACAGAGTACATTTTAGAAGGAATAGGAAGAGTCACCATTCCTCTGGGACCACGAAAATGTATTCTTACAAAGGTACTATATGTTCCTAGATTGACTAGCAACCTCCTGTCAGTGACTTAGCTATTAAATCATCACCTGAAGGTAGAATTTATCGTCCAAAATGTCATCAAGTCATTTTTGAGCTCGGGGCAAGGTAAGATTATTGCTAGAGAATTTCTAAAAGATAAGTTGTTTTCTTTAGATACTTGTTTCATCTTTTGTAATAGCTTTATCTGCATCAACAATACAATCTACTGCACTTTGGCATTTTAGATATGGACACTTGTCAGCTAGTTCACTACATCAGATGACTTCAAAAGAAATGGTTCATGGACTACCCAAATTGTCTAGTTCCTTGCCTCTTTTCACTGGTTGTCTTGCAGGAAAAAAACACAGGGATCCATTTCAGGCAAGCAAACTCCATGCCAAGAAGCATCTGGAGGTAGTTCATACTGATCTAAACGGACCTCTACCTACTTTGTTTTTAGGATACAAGTACTTTCAACTATTCGTGGATGAACACTCTCGTAAGATGTGGGTGTTTTCCTAAATAAGAAAAGTGAGGCTCTTCAACATTTCCAAAACTTCTATCATCGTGTTGTGAAAGAGACCGGCCAACCTCTTCTTCTACTTCACTCAGATCGAGGGGGGAATTCACATCAAACAAGTTCTTGGCATTCTTGAACCAACAAGGCATAAAGCAAGACATAACTACTCCCTACATGCCCCAACAAAATGGTATTGTTGAGTGACGCAATCGCACAGTGATGGAGATGGCTTACTACATGCTAACAACAACAAAGATAGAGGAATTCTATTGGGATGAAGTAGTATAAACAACTATATATCTTCTCAACAGGGCACCGAAAAAGATTCTAAAAAATAAAATGCTAGAAGAGGTATCGAGTGGTAGAAAGCCATCAATTTCTCATTTGTGAGTATTTGTCTACACAACATATATGCATGTCCCAGCTCAGAAGAGAAAGAAGGTTGAGCCAAAGACACTCTTGTGTATCCTACTTGGCTAAAACATTACCTCAAAGGCATATCATCTCATGGATCCTGAGATGAAGAAAATATATGAGAGTTGGGACATGGTTCGTGATGAGTCATACTTTGACTCTATAGTAACATCAGAAGAACCATTACCAACCATCTCTCACCGACTAGTTTCTGAATCAGATGAACAACTAGAGGAGACTAATCAAAGAAAAGAAATGTTGTCAGGTGAGCTATTTTTTGACCTTAGAGAACTAGAGAATGTGACTCGACATCAATCCACACAGAAATGACACAATTCTTCTTAAAAGCAACGAAGTTCTCATTTGAAGTGGGTACAAAGAACCATCAAGGACTCACATTTACAAAAACTCCTAGATACATCTTTTGAAGTCAAAACAAGGAGTCAAACAAGAAATGAGATAAACTTTACACTAATGAGTTCATTGATTAATAGATTTGAGCCTGATAATGTTTGTGAAGCACTCAGTCAACTTCAGTGGAAGGAAGCTATGGATACAAAATATGACTCACTTATGAAAAATCAGACATGGTAAATTATCGATCTGCCTACAGGAAAGAAACCCATAGGCTGCACATGGGTTTTCAAGAAAAATATAAGGGAGACGGATCCATTGACAAATATAAAGCACATCTTGTAGAAAAAGGATATGCTTAGAAAGAGGGCATCAACTATGAAGAAACCTTTGCACCCACTGCTGAAGATCAAGACCATCGGAGTTATTTGTGCACTGATAGCAAAAAAAGGATGGAGAATTCAATAGATGGACGTCAAGAGTGATTTCCTAAATGGTGATCTAAAAGAAGAAGTGTACATGACCCAACATGAAGGATTTTTTGATAAAGAGCATCCTCAGAAGGTATGTCATCTCATCAAATCACTGTATGGACTGAAACAAGCTCCAAGGGCATGGTATATCAAGATCAACAATCAACTTTTGCAGCATGGGTTCACTTGTAGCCCCTTAGATTCAAATTTATATATAAAGAAGGTAGGAAAATAAATTGTCATTCTTGTTGTATATGTAGATGATCTTGTGATCACTAGCAATTTAGAAGATCAAGTTGATATTGTGAAGAATGATCTCAAAAGAACCTTCAACATGACAGATTTGGGGCTACTACATTACTTTCTTGGCTTGGAAATATGGCAAAAGGAGCATCACATTTTTTCTTCAAGATAAAGTATGCCAAGACACTCCTCGAAAAGTACAAAATGTCTTATTGTAAACCTATATTCACTCCCATGGAAAAAGGCTTGCAACTTTCAAGATTCCATGACTCACCTCAAGTAGATACTACACTCTACAGGAAACTTATTGGAGGGCTGATCTACTTGACATATACCATACCAGATCTATGCTTTTCCGTTAGCTATCTTTCTAGGTTCATGAAGGAGCCAAAGCAAGGTCACTAGAAAATAACAAAGCATGTATTGAGATATGTCCAAGGAACATTTGATTATGGTCTAGAATATAAGAAGAATGATCAATTCTTCTTACAGGGATACGTTGACTCGGACCACGTTGGATCTGTTGATGACAGGAATTCAACTACAGGATACATATTTCATCTCGGATCTGGACCCATCTCATGGATAAGCAAGAAGAATGTTGTTTCTATCTCATCCACAACGGCATAATATTGCGCCGCACGAGGAGTTGTGTACGAAGTGATATGGTTACGTCACATTTTGGATGACATGGGAATTCCTAAAAATAATCACCTGTTCTCTATTGCGATAATCAAAGTGTGTTGAAGCTCATGCAAAATCCAGTATTTCATGAACGAATGAAACATATTGAAATTGATTGTCATTTCATTCGAGAGCACATCTTGAACCATCATATTCAGCTCCAGTACTATCCTACAGAAGCACAAGTAGCTGATATTCTCACCAAGGCTCTTGGAAAAGTTAAATTTGATCTCTTCAGAGGTCACATTTGCAAGAATAATGTAATAAGGGGGGGAATGTTAGCATAGTCTATGTACTCAATTTTTATTATTAGACTAGTTCCTATCTATTCCATTATTCTCTCCTTCTTGTTTGTAACTTCTCCATCCATTTAGGGGGTTCTTGTTTATTCATGTACCTATAAATATTGTACATGGTTCCTTTATTTAATAGAATAATAAGAGATAGAAAATCTCTATTCTCTCTCCTTTATTTCTACCTCACGGATTGTGCTTTCAAATGTGGATCAATTGAAAATTATCGATCTTGAATCAATTGAGAATTTGATATTTACAATTAAAGATCTCATAAAAAATAAAATAAAAACCAATATAGTGTACGAATTGCACAAGTGCTTTCCTTATCTCTCTCTCTCTCCTTCCTCCCTACCCCTACCCATTGCAATGTCCATGATTCCTAATCTATATTTTGTAAGTTAGTATCACTCATGTTTGAAGTGCTAGTGGCCTGTGAGTTATTTATTTCCTTGACAAACTTTTAGTCCTTTTGTTCAACACAATTTTCTCCCTCCCTTGAGTCTCAAATCATGACTGGAACTTGTTAGGCCTTATCAACTTGGCAGCTTGGTTGTGGATGAATATCTTGGTTGGGGTTTGATTGTAGTCACTTTGTTTATCCCTTTTTCAGATTTCTTACTGGTGATGGGGTTCACTTTCTCTTTGAGCTATTTTAACTATTTTATTGCTACGACTTGCTAATTCCTCGAGCTTAACTATTTAATCTGTTTACTCTTATTAGAATGGCTGGACAAGGTGCCTCTATGAATCTACATTGTCACACTAGAGGTACTCGTTAAGACCATTTAAATTAGACATGGAACCCTGAATCGTAAGTTTGGTGTTTCACCTATATTTGCATTGGATATATGTGTGATCCAAGATACTTAGCAACTCAACACCTTCATGGTTTCGGCAGTTATTCTCTATTCATTGGACAATGCAAAGCCAAATATTTTGATATGATCCTAGTGCCATTAGTTTGTATTATAGGTTCCCTATTAATGTCTCAAACTTATTTCTTTTCATCATACATACAATCCATGTCTTTAATATATGTTTAATCTCTACATTTGAGATATCACCTTCAAAGAAAATAGTATTTGAAAGAATTAATGAAAAATGTGCCATGTATTTCTTCAAACTTGGCACAATATGTGCATGCATAAACATGCTTCATGATTACATATGAGTTTGTTAAACAAAATGTAGGATTTATTTGTATCTGACTTTGCAAACGACTTAGTACAAACCAAGTAATATTTAGTCGATGATTGCATGGGATTTTTCTTGTTATCCTTTCTATTATCCTTGAAACAAAAAATTTGGTAACACTGAAAGCCCACAAAATGGCCTTCTTTGGCCATTTTCTAAAGTTGTTTTTTTGTACCTCATTTGGTTTGGATGGTCCATCTTCTATTTTTCCATTTGACTCTAGTTATCCTAAAATGATTCCTTCAGCAAAGTAAATTTTCAAAACATTTGAATCACCCACAACTCTTTATAAATGATTTGTTTTCTCTGTGCAAAATGTGCCCTTGAATGTGTAATTACCCTCACAAATGGTATTTGTGTGTTTTATTATGCTATCAATCGTATTTCCTTCAAAACCCAAAGTGGGATTTTCTTTCAAGACCACTACTTTCCTAAGATAAGATTCAACATTAGTAATTTACAATCCTTGCTGATTGAGTAAATTCTAAACAGATAAAACCTATTCCAACCATAACATGAAGTTCCTAATTGAAACTTTCTTGAGATATTTCCTATGTGATTGAAAGATTGTTTGGCAATAATGATCTCCCATTTCCCTCCCTTCTCTACTAAAATCCAATGATCCATTCCTTCTTAAGCAATAAGGTAGCCATGAGTTAAGACTGAATTTCATTGAGATATTTTGTCAAATAGTTTAGATGTAGTTTTTTAATTTGCCATACGATAGAGAAGCACTAGCTAATATATAAGATGTTCAATTCATCAATCATTTTGTAGTAACACCTTGCTTACATACACAATCAAGATGAATGTATAAACCAAATGTGTATATTATTCTAGGATTTAATCTTAGCAATCATTGTATTTCGAGACTAGGCTCAAGCTACATTCTTGAGATTTTTGTTTCTTTTCTTTATTACATCATCGATTGGAGTAGCCAATAACTTGAATGTTGAAACAAATCCAGTGCTTCTTGACATGATTGGGGTAACTCTAATATAAATATAAATGGATATCCTCTGTTAAAAAGTGGAATTTGTTTGGTGTGAGAATAGAATCTACAACCTTTTCCAACATCCTCCCGACCTCTTCCAAAATGGGAGATCTAGAGAAGAGCATTGACATCCTTTGAAGCATAACAAAAGTAAGTTATTGTTAGATGTAGTTGCAAGTGTCCTAGATGTAGTTGCTGTTAGGAAATAAGAGATAAAATATGCGGAATAATCCCTTACATAGAATTGTAACAGTAGAAATTAATATGTAGAAAATATTACAGATCTCAAATAAAAGAGAAGAATAAATAACACAACACAGAGAGACAATATTTAACATGGTTCACCCAATATGGGCTACATCCACAAAGAATCACTTGCTCAGATTTTATTACAAGCCTCCACTCTCTCAATACAATACGCAGATCCGTTTGGAGCTATGCTCAAAAAACTCTACAGAATTCACACCCGAATTCAAAGCACATCTGCAATACATTTGCTTTTCTATCTATCATATGCATAAGACCATATAAATAGACAATCTGCTTAAGCAGTTTGATACAAAACCGTGGGTATCAAAACCATGGGAAAAAACCGTGGGTATCAAAACAATGGGTATTGAAAAACCATGGGCCCAAAAATAGCCCATAATGGTTACCCATTACCCATGTGTTATTAAACCACCCATGAAAACTTGCTTCGGGGGCTTCACCCCCACGAACCCCCTACCCGCTCACCGGCAAGCGGGACCACCGTAAAAATACCCGAGTGTAACACATAGAAGGTTTACCACACTCTAACATGAAAATATGCTCCACAAACATAACAATCTCCCACTTGGAGATAGATTTTCACTGAGAACACTTCTCAACCCTTCACTATCATCCATGAAGGCCAACCAAAGCTGAACATAACTTTAGTTTATCCCTTGTGACAACCTTGGTCATCATGTCTGCAAGATTCTGGACTGTATGAATCTTCTCCAACTTCAACTTATCTTCCTCCAAAGATGTCCTGATGAAGTGATATCTCAACTGTATATGCTTCATCGTGGAGTGGAAAGCATAGTTCTTAGCTAGGTGTATAGCACTCTGACTATCACTATTTTTATGGTCAAACTTGGATTTTACGAAAGTGTTTTCCACAAGGATCATCAATCACACAGTTTTATGGTCAAACTTGGATTTTACGAGAAAGGAATAAGGAGATGAGCGAGAATAGCAACATTAGAATTATAGATAGCGAGAATAATTCCTCCTGTATGCGAAGCTTCAAAGAATTTAAGACAAGATCATTTGCGTTGGCTGAATGAGATTAAATTTAAAGACACAAAGTTCCATAAATAACCTTCTTGATTTATTAATCAAGGACACAAAGTTCCTTCTTGGTTGTACAAGATCAACTTGTATTTGCAAAAGCTGAGCAGTATGCACGATCGGAGAGACTAACGAGTTAGGAACAAAATGATCTCACAATATTAAAGGAAAACACGAGAGATAACAAGAATTAGATAGACAAAGAATGAAAAGCCCTTTTGTATTGATTTCTTTAAGATCTATTTACACTTTCAAAAATATTCCAAGTTCTTCCTCCTTTCAAAATGGCGTGGAAAGGCCATTATATAGCTTACTAAGTCGAGTTACTCTTCGTAACCGTTTCTTTTAACTAAAGAATAGTTAAGGACCACTTGATTCTGATACCTTAACTGATTACAAAGAATACGAAAAGAAAGGGAAGAAGAGGAAAGAAAGAGAAGGAGACAGTGGCGATTCTTGGGAGGGACCCACTTGTCTTGAGAATCCATTGCTGAATTTCTTGATGACTCGGCTATATCTACTGCCCACGAGGGGCGCGTGTTGGCGCGGGCCCAGTCAAAAATCCCGAGACATTTCTCCATCTCTTTATCAAACTCGGCGTGAGTATGATAATCTTTGTTTGCTTCTTGATAGCGGTAGAAGAGAACAAATTTCCTTCATCTTTTCCTTAGAGATGGAGCTTTCCTTGAATAGATGATCTTTGACAAAAGCTCGGGCCCGAGCTTTGATTTCTTGCGAGACAAGGAAGCACGAGTTTTCATCTTGAAGATGACAATGCATATCTTTGAAAGCAGCAGCTGCCAGTGTCTTGAAAGCTTCTCCCTTCTGCCAATTGTTCTTCATTTCTCCCACAGCTTCCTCCAGGACTTTGATTTTCCACTCTACGCTGTAGACCCAGGATTTTGATAGATTATCTTTGGCATCATCGAAAATCTTATTCGCCCGATAAGAAGATGTTCTCGTCTCATCATCTGTCCCATGAGGCGAAGGTCTACAATGCAACTGCTCCAGAGTTTAAGTTCTTTATCCATAACCCCAATAGTAGAGGATAGCTTCTGTTGCAAATTGTCTACCTTTCCATGTAGTTTAAAAGCTTCATCGATGAAGTTTAGCCCAGCAACAAGCATGTCATCCACCATGGCTTCAATAGCTCTGCCATAGACAGAATACTTGTGCATATCTTTAATACTTTGCACTTCATCTTGGCTTAGAATTACAGGAGGCGGTAGAGCGATCAAGGGGTGGGTCCAAAACTTTGTCCTTAGACAAGAGTGACTTGATAAAACTTGTGAGAACTTGGGCTTGTTCTTCCAGCTGTTCAATAGTCTGCTGCCCTTTCTCTACCCTTCCAATGACTCTTGTGACTGTTTCCTGGAGGTTGTGAATTTCACCTTCAGGAGTAGACTCTCCCATAGGGATCCTTGAAAGCTCTAAGTCAGATGTCAGCAAGTCTGATTCTGATTTGTCTCTTGTAGGCTTAGCATCTCCAAAATTGCTGACCTTGGGCATCGACACACATGCTAGGAGGTGGTTCTGGCTTTCTTGGCACGAGAAGGAGTGGTGCCCAACAAGGCTGCTACAGCATCAAAATTTGGTCCCAAGCTTTGAGAGGAGGATTTCCTCTTCCTTTTGTCAACTAGAGGTTGCACCCAAGCAAAAGAGGAAGAAGAATCTGCGGGAGGGCAAGGGGACCAGAGCGAGGAGCTCATGACACTCGGGTGCTGCGCATTGTTGACTCAAGGCCGAGGCGTGAGTAGAAACTTTGGAGGCATGGCGGTAGAAGAATCAATAGCACCGGAAGTTCGGTGCTCTGGACCTCTTTGTCCTTATCTGCTTGGATCTTCGGGAACATTTGCGGGAGTTGGCATCTCACTTTCTTCACTTTCACTTTGAGAACAATGATGTTCTCGGCCTATAAGCAACTCTACTGTTTTTGGGAGGATCATTCTCTGCGGGCTCCTTCTTTACCTCTTTGAGTTTCTTCTGTATACAGGTAGATGGAGAAGGAGTAGATTCTGAGTCCCACAGTGTTGAGGCGGGAGGGGTTTCAGCGGTGTTCCGGACTGCGGGCCCGATGCCTCTCTTATGGGTGTCGAATCATCCTTGGAGCTAGATTCTCTGAGTGCCTCTTGAATTCTCGGATCTTCTTCTTGAACCGGACCTAGTCTGATTAAGGCTGGAGCAAGAATCTCGGCCGAGATCATCTCTCTCTTTCTTGTTCCAATCCGGGTCCTCCAGAGGGTGTGCTTAATCACATTTTCATACTCATAAGAGTATAGATCAGAATTGTCATCTGGAGACCTTCGGGAACTTGAGTACGAGGCCGAGTTCTTGGATCAATGCGGGGAGAACCTGCCCAATGCCTTCTTACGGCTTCAAAATCATCTGCACGGATCGGCCCGGTAGTCTTACGTATCGCCTATGATGATAGACTATCTTGATGTTACATTCATGAACTTCTTCAAGTCAAAACAGGTTCTTGGCTTGAAGAAATGAAGCGATGATAGGGACCGGGGCTCTTTCATGTTACGAGCATCGAGCTGTTTTTGCATGTGTAATTTCCCGAGAGAGATGGGAAAGTGCAAGCCGAAAATCTTCTTGTCTCTGCAAGTTACGTGCAACTTGTCTAGTTGCTGCATATTTCAATCAAAGCCATTTTGTCATTGCGAGAACATGGGAAGCCGCGAGAGTGCTTTCATAGCAAAGCTTTGATATAGGAAAATTTCTGAATTGAATGAAATAGGCTCCATCTTT
This sequence comes from Taxus wallichiana var. yunnanensis, assembly GCA_018340775.1. NCBI lineage: Eukaryota > Viridiplantae > Streptophyta > Pinopsida > Cupressales > Taxaceae > Taxus > Taxus wallichiana. Next base: position 539,072,375 of record CM031244.1, on the reverse strand, counting down.
GCGATATCGGGTTCATGGCTTCATCGAAAACCTTCTTGCGGTATCACCTTGAGCAATCGACCACGTACATGGTGAAAGCATCATTGACCCTTACGAAATTGCGGTTCTTTGGTCTCCAGGTGAAGCTGCGGGCAATAGGCATACAACTTGGATCATCTTTGTGTGCATCTATATAGGAGAAACCAAACCACTTGCTGGATCTTTGCTAGGGTATACATCGAGATATGAAGTCATATAGAACTTCTTTGTTTGCTGGACGTTGGATAGCTTCGGCATAAATTCATCTTGATGATCTCTGCCCGAGTTGATATTTTGTGTTCCCTCGCACACCATGCATGCGATGGCGGGCACATCCGAGAAATGAAACTCATTGGTGGAGGGCAAACCCATAACCGAGCCAGCGAGGATTATGAAGTCGAGCGGTTCTTCGTTGAAATCTGCTCGGAAGAGGGTTTTGGTTAGGCGAAAGCACCTTTCTTAGGGTTCTTCAACCAAGACTTCGCCACTCGCGCCTTGTATTTGTCACTGTCTTGGTCGAACATAGCTTTGTGCTTGATCCGGGAGACGACTATAGCATTGTCCATCTCCGGAATCCTCAGAGCAGCGCCAATGGCGGCAGCGTCCAGCTTGGCAATGAGTTCCCCATGTACATTTGTCAATTCGCTCGAATCGGGGTCGAAGTGAGCTCCACATGAAAGCTTTGTATCGGCCTGCTGTGTCTTGAGATTGGGAATCCTCCGGCAAAAGCTAAACCACTATCATTAATCATCTGTGCCATTGGTGTAGGGTTTGCATCTGTCATTCTTGCCCAAAAATCACCGAAGTCGAGATGACGAGCTTGTCCCCTATATTGCTAACAGGCCAGATTCAAGCGGAGAAATTTGCTCTGTCCACACTGGAACTTGATCTTCATATTGATAGTCTCGGAGCTGCACCTAGACTTACGGAAGGAATTTGCAAATGGAGGAATCGCGCGAGGTTTTCAAATGCGAGGTTTGAGCAAAGATAGCATGGAAGCAATGCGAAAAATGCGAAGGGGATGCTCGTTATATAGCCGTTTGGAGAGAGAAATGACTTTAATGCGCATTGAATACCTGACCACCAATTTGAAAAGCATCATACTCGGAGTGAGCGGGAAAAACTAAGTGTGAATGACACTAGAGTACGCTTGGGACATGTGAGACGCGAATGCGCGAAACACGCGGCTCGGCAGGTTCGGGCGAAAGCAGGAGAGGGCCTTGAAATGCATTTGGGACAAATGGGGCGAAAATGTGCGAAAGTCGCGATTCGGGTGTTTCGGCGAAATTGGAACAAAGGGCCCGTTTGGACTTGGGACATTCGGGACAAAAGTTCAAAAGTCTGCGACTTGACCAGCTCGGCGAAAATTGGGAAAGCTCGCACTTTTTCAAATGGGGCGGTTGGGGACAAAATTGCGCGAAGAAGGCGGTTGATTCGGGCAAATCGGCCGAAAATGGAAAGCTCGCACTTTTTAACTTTGGGACATTTGGGACGGGAAAGTGCGAAATAGGGGGAAGGATGGTTCGGCCGGAATTGGAACAACACATGAAAATAAGTTTTGGGACACTTGGGACAAAATTTTCCGACGGGCCCGAAAATGGGACGGCTTGGGGATTTCGGCGATCGGGAGCAGTGCATTTTCGTACTTGGGACAGATGGGACAAAAGTTCCGAACCAGGCCGAAAATCACACAAAATGACCCAGAACACAGATTTTTTCGATTTCACGACTTAGGCACCTCAGAGAAAAACACTTAAGACTCAAAATTTTGAAATTTTACTCTTATCAGAGCGGGGAATTTTGAGTGGACAACAGCTGGCTCCTTCTGGGGATGACTTGGTATAAATTCATGGAATGAGACAAGGCAAGAACTTAGATAACTCGGTGAAGCAGACCAGTGCCTTATCCATTGGGCAAAGGAGTCAAAAACAAACCAACACGAGAGGGGCACACACAACAACAAGAGAAGGAAACACACAAAAGCGAGAAAAGCAAAAACAACATGCGAATATATAAAGGGACTCCTAGTCACCTAGGACTTGAACAACTTCAAATACTACCCACTATAAGGAAGTGGGAGGGGGGAACCATCCATGTAATCAAGATAGAAAGAGTTCTTACCAGCAAAGTGTCTTATCTTGAATGGTCCGAGCCATAGTGAATCAAATTTTCCATGGCTGCCACGAGGTTCATGTCTTTTGTCCCATAACAACATGGTATCTCCAACTTGGAACTCCCTGAACTTAGCTTTCTTGTCAAACAGAACCTTTACCTTCTGCTGGTGAGCAGATATCCTGTCAGCAACCTCCAATCTATCCTCGTTCAGTTTGTGCAGGTACATGATTCTTTTATCCGAGCATCACTGAAACTAGTATCTTCAATGGCCTTCATCAGGTGCAAGGCTGGCAGTTCCACTGTCACTGGCAATTGAGCTTCCACTCCATACACCACTTGAAAAGGAGACATTCCAATGGCTCTTTTAGGTGTGATCCTGTCTGCCCAAAGAGCATCATAAAGCTTCTTATGCCAGTTTCGTTGAGACTCATTGACCAACTTCCTTATGATAGTCACCAGATTTTTGTTGGTGGATTACCTTGTCCATTTCCACAGTGGGTAATAATCGAAGAATGAGCCGGAGAGATGCCATACCCGTGGCAAAATCCATTATCTCGGTTGAGGAAAAGTTGAAGCATTATGCATTCAATCTTGTTAGGTACACCATACCTTTTACCAAGATGTTCTCTTTGATGAAGTTGCATCTGACTTGAGTAGTGCTCTTGTTTGGAATAGCTTCCACCCATTTGGTGAAGTAGTCGGTGGCGATTAGCACATGCGTGTGACCAGCACTAGAAGCGAGGTTCGATGCACCAATGAAGTCTAGACCCCCTTTGCTGAAATGGTTCCTCAATCACAACCGGCGGCTTGAGAGGTAAAGATGCCAATTTAGGTCTTCCCACAAAGGTCGACAAGCTTCACATTTATCCACCCACTTGGATGCATCTACGAACAAAGAAGGCCGATAATATCCTCCCGGAGTATCTTGTGGTGTGTGATTGTTGATGATAGTGCCCTCCACATGCACGATCATGGAAAGGCGAGAGCAACTTTCTCTGCTGCTCCTTGTCCACACACTTCAGAAATCTCCCATCTAAACCACGCTTGAACAAGGCATTTTCCCATAGTACATATTGTGTTGATCTCAATTTAACAGTCCTCTTTTCCTTGGTTAAAATGAGAGGGCATTCCCCATAGGTGAGAAAATGGGCAATGTCGAATACCATTCATCAGTTGAACTAAGGAATAGAAACATTAGGAATGTCGACTTTCTCCTCCAGGCTGACTCATGTTTGGCTCCTTGACATGAGCTCACAAAGACCCTTTCCACGAACCAGCTTGGTTGGTTTGATATCAATGTCATACTCCTGGACTTTAGCCACCCGGTTTCCTCTCTTGGACCCAAATTCTTGCTGTGTAAGAATTGACTTAACAGTCGTATCTGGAACCAACACCATAGAGTGAGAGTTGAGGATATAGAAAGCGGGCCTTGGCGGCTTTGACTACTGCAAAAGCATGCTTCTCCATCATGGTGTATTTCAGCTCATGATTCTTCAGGATATAGCTCATGAAGGCAATTGGTAGCTCATGTCCATCAGAGTCTTCTTGGGTTAAGACAGCAGCCAGGGTATTATCTGTAGCATAGCAATAGATGATGAAATCTTTGCTGAAATCAGGACAGGCCAAAACTGGAGTTTTAGCAATAGCTTTCTTGATACCCTCAAAGGATTCCTTTCCTTCAGAAGACCAACCAAATGCTTGCTTCCCTTTCATCATCTGAGAAATATTCAAAGTTAATTCAGCAAAATCGGGGATGAATCTTCTTAAAAAATTGATCTTACCGAAAAAGGAATGCACGCCTTTTTCTTGGTTGGGAGAGGAATTTCTTTGGATGGCTTGAACTCGTTCGGGATCAATCTTAATACCATCCTTGAGATACATGTGCCTAATAGTTTTCCTTACGTAACACGAGAAAGATTTTTAGGATTTAAAGAAATCCCATGCTCTCGGCATCTCTTGCGAAGCTGTTTCCAGGTGGTCGAAGTGATCTGCTCTTGTCTTTGAAAACACTGTCAGGTCATCAAGGTATATGACGATACATTTCCCTTTCAAGCTTCCAAAAGCCAAATCCATAGCTCTCTGGAAAGTGGCACCAGCATTAATCAGCCCAAAGGCATTCTCTTGTAGGCGAAGGTACCCCAAGGAGTGGTGAAGGCTGTCTTGTGTTGATCTGCGATGTCAACCTCTACGATTGTATCCGAGAATCCATCAAGCATAGATAACATTTCAGATCCTGTTCTTCTTGCTTGCAATATTTGATCCATCATAGGCGGAGGGTAGTTATCTTTGAGCTTTGATTCGAGTTCTGAAATCAACACAGATGCGGATCTCACCATTCTTCTTCCTAACAGGCACAATGTTTGCAATCCATGTTGAATGGTGAATGGGAAAAATGATTTTAGCCTTCAACAATTTCTGAATCTCCTGAAATATAGTGTCGGCTATTTTGGGATTATACTGCCTTTGTTTCTGCTTGAAAGGCTTGATTCCTGGTTTGAGAGGGATAGAGTGCTGCATGTCTTTTGGCTTGAAGGCTTTTAGATCCTCATAAGAATATGCAAGAACATCCTTATACTTCCTTAGAAGATCAATTGCTCTTCTCCTCTCATCGGTTGTGCAACATTTCCCAATATTTACCAGCTTGGGATCAGTAGAACTCCCTATATCAATCTTATCATACTCAGCTGATTGCTGAGGTCGATTAAAGCTTTAGATTTTACATATCTGTCATGTTTATCAAACAACTCCTCCAAACTCACCAAACCTTTGGGAATCTTGTTTCCTTTGAGTTTAATGCACCCTTCCTGATCTGTTTCTTCTCCTTGGGTGACAGCTTGGTCAGAGGACACACTCTCACGAGGCAGGTTGTCACTTCCCTCAAAATACAGTTGCTCGAAATTCCCCTTGAGTTCCAGGAAGGAAAGCAAATGCTGGTCATCGTTGAAAACTTGCCAGTTATTAGTATTGTCGGGACACTAGGCGGTGGACCATTTCATAGTGAACTTATCTGAGAGAATTCGGGATGGGGAATCGATAATGACCACAGACGGCCGGTGAATCAGCCTGCTGTTCTTTTCTCTCAGGTATTGCTTGATAGAGAAGGCATCGAATTCAATTGAATCCCAAACCTGATTCGGTAATGCTTGACCTCCCATTTTTACGAAAAATGCTTCTGACTTGCTTCACAATCAGCTCTGCATCACCACGAGCCAGAAGATTTTTTACACCTCGTTCTTTGGCCACTTGCAGTCCAAGAATGAGAGCCTCATACTCTGCGGTGTTGTTAGTGTTCTCGAACTGCAACTTAAATGAAAAAGGGTGTAGGCAGCCTTCAGGTGACACTAGCAGGACACCAGCTCCAGAACCAGCCGAGGAACAACTTCCATCAAATTCTAAAATCCAAACACCATTGGGATCTTTGGGTGATACTTTGGAGGGTTGGATTTCATCAGGGGACAGAATCATGTAATTACCATGACCTATGTCTTCATAGAGTATTTGTGCCTTAGGATCATCTGTTTTCTGCACAATATACTCAGACTGTTTCTCAGGGAGTAACTTCTTCATTTGTCCATTGACGGGTATGAGTGCGTGTGACCAATCCATTTGAATCTCTCCACCCACATCTTTACAGAAGTTCCGACTTAGCAACATTCCGTAAGAAGGAGGAATGTCTGCTACTAGGATGGTAGCCAAGACTTTCTTTTCAGGTAAAGCAGCAAAAGCCACTTGTGCATCTTTAATCCTTCCAACCAAAGGTACTTCCTTACTTTCCATGGAGTAGCAAGATCCATAAGTACGAGTAAGGGTCAAGCCTAAAGCATGAGCTACTTTAGCAGGCATCACATTATCTGAGGCTCCGGAATCTATGACACAGTTACTGAGCCTATGGCCAGCTATAAGAAGTGTTACATAAAAAGGCTTGATTTTGTCACCAGGCGAGGTGACAGCAGCTACCAGACTAGGCTGTGGTATAGAAGGAGGAGTGGGCAAAAGGCCTTTAGAGGTGGTCTTGGAATGGGAATTTACAAATTGGATCATCTTGGCAAAAGCTTTGGGATGGGTTTGGTAGTATTCGACTTACGAAATTTGAACCTTGGTCCTTTTAGGTGATCCACAATATCAAAGGATCCGAGAGGTGGATGGGCCATCATCATTTGAAATTCTAGGCTTATCACCTTAGGAGAAAAAGAAGAAGAAGCAACTTTGGTAGCGAGGATTGATGAGTACTTACCTTTGGTGCGAGATGAGGTAGGGATAGGAGATCCTCTTACGCGATTACGAGGAATAGTTGTTGGCTGCTCCTTAGATTTCTTCATGGGCATGTTACTTTCTCCTTACGCCTAAATGCATTCTCGAGTCATGACAGCAAATGATTCACTTTGTTCATATCTCTGCTACCACTTCATCATAGTTATCTCCATCATCGGTGCCTTCGGTGGTAAAGAAATTAACCGAGATCCTTGAGTTCTTCCGCCTCATCATCAAATTCCTCCGGGAATTCCTCACGAGCTTCATCGTCCACATCATCATCGGGCTCTTCAACTTCACGGGTTGCATTCACGGGAACTTTGTGGGAGGACCTTGAAGTGCTAGTCTTGTGTGAGGAGCGCGAGCAAAGCGATTTACGGGCTGAAATTTCTTCTTGGAACATCTGCATACGGGGCATGCTGGGCCAATTGTTTCTTTATAGCTACTAGATCATTTGCAAGTTTCTGGACTAATGGATCAGTATTGGGTCCAGAGGTGGAAGAGGAAGAAGCAGCAGATTTAGATTTGGGAGGATCTCTCTTCAACTTCCCTGACATGATCAGGTCATCCTCGACACTAACAGCCAGTTCTTGATCCAGAATTAACGTTCCAAGATTAGCCCTTCTTAGAGCATAACTGACTTTGGGCGTTTGAGCATTTAGAAAGAAACATTTTTGAATTTGATCAACCGGTCGAGTATTTACAGGAATTTTGTTGATCAGTCTATTGAACCGAGCCACAAATTCTCTCATGGGTTCTGATGGATCTTTCTTTATCTGAGAAATTTGGGCAAGCAGGGCATGCACATCTTCTGCCGGCTTGAAACGGCTTTCGAACTGAGTTCTCATTGTATTCCAGTCGGTGATGGCACCAGCCGGAAGGTGATAGAACCGATCGGCGGCATTATCTGTAACGTCTCAGCGAAACGGCCTTGCTTGAGGCGTCTTCATGTTCACTCCCAAGACTCCACATGCAACTATGAAGGCTGCAATGTGTTCATCGAGTGTACTTTGCCATCTCCTCTAAACTTGGGAAGTTCTTTCGGTTACCTCTAGGTAACTCATGCGAAAGGCGAGTAAGGGCCGGGGGCCCGACACGTTGACCCCATGGCAATTGTGCCGCCATTCTTGGAAATACGGCTTGGAGGGAACTTTAACACCAGCGGATCAAAGCTCGTAGATTGGGACTAGCGAGGCTCGAAGGAATACCACCGTAGGACTTCTATCTTGAGCAGGCGGAGTGCTCGTCGAGCGAGTTCTTCTATTTGAAGGAAAGGAAAACCTGTTGCTCAAAAGCTGGCGAGAATCTTCGATACGAGGGTCCTTCTCCCTCGAGTGAAGCGTGAGTCGCGAGATCAAAGGATGATCGAAAAATTGCGATCTTGGAATGCGATTTTCCCAGTAGTCGCCAAAAGCTGTTGGTCGTCGAATAGGACTTTTAGAAGAAGCAACGATCGGGGGACAAGAAGTCCCTCCTCTTTAATGGGAGAGGTTCCCTTATTCGAAATGAACTTATTTACAAATGTACGAACATTGTTTTATGGTCAAACTTGGATTTTACGAAAGTGTTTTCCACAAGGATCATCAATCACACAAGGGGCGAGGAAGGGAAAAGGAGATGAGCGAGAATAGCAACATTGAGAATTATAGATAGCGAGAATAATTCCTCTCGTGTATGCGAAGCTTCAAAAATTTAAGACAAGATCATTTGCGTTGGTGAATGAGATTAAATTTAAAGACACAAAGTTCCATAAATAACCTTCTTGATTTATTAATCAAGGACACAAAGTTCCTTCTTGGTTGTACAAGATCAACTTTGTATTTGCAAAAGCCCAGAGCAGTATGCGATCGGAGAGACTAACGAGTTAGGAACAAAATGATCTCACAATATTAAAGGAAAACACGAGATAACAAAATTAGATAGACAAAGAATGAAAAGCCCTTTTGTATTGATTTCTTTAAGATCTATTTACACTTTCAGCAAATATTCCAAGTTCTTCCTCCTTTCAAAATGGCGTGGAAAGGCCATTATATAGCTTACTGAGTCGAGTTACTCTTCGTAACCGTTTCTTTTAACTAAAGAATAGTTAAGGACCGCCGATTCTGATACCTTAACTATTACAAAATACGAAAAGAAAGGGAAGAAGAGGAAAGAAAGGAGAAGGAGGCAGGTGGCGGTTCTTTGGGAGGGACCCACTTGTCTTGAGAATCCATTGCTGAATTTCTTGATGACTCGGCTATATCTCTACCCACGAGGGGTGAGCGTGTTGGCTGCGGGCCCGAGTCAAAATCCCGAGACATTTCTCCATCTCTTTATCAAACTCGCGTGAGTATGATAATCTTTGTTTGCTTCTTGATAGCGGTAGAAGAGAACAAATTTCCTTCATCTTCTTTTCCTTAGAGATGGAGCTTTCCTTGAATAGATGATCTTTGACAAAAGCTCTGGGCCGAGCTTTGATTTCTTACGAGACAAGGAAGCACGAGTTTTCATCTTGAAGATGACAATGCATATATCTTTGAAAGCGCATTTGCCGGTGTCTTGAAAGCTTCTCCCTTACTGCCTTGTTGTTCTTCATTTCTCCCATGACTTCCTCCGGACTTTGATTTTCCACTCTGGCTGTAGACCCGGATTTTGATAGATTATCTTTGGCATCATCGAAAATCTTATTCGCGATAAGATGTTCTCATCATGTCTGTCCCATGAGGCGAAGGTCTACAATCTGCTGCTCCAGAGTTTAAGTTCTTTATCCATAACCCCAATAGTAGAGGATAGCTTACATTTGCAAATTGTCTACCTTTCCATGTAGTTTAAAAGCTTCATCGATGAAGTTTAGCCCAGCAACAAGCATGTCATCCACCATGGCTTGATAGCTCTGCCATAATAGACAGAATACTTGTGCATATCTTTAATACTTTGCACTTCATCTTGGCTTAGAATTACGGGAGGCGGTAGAGCGATCAAGGGGTGGGTCCAAAACTTTGTCCTTAGACAAGAGTGACTTGATAAAACTTGTGAGAACTTGGGCTTGTTCTTCCAGGTTTGTTCAATAGTCTGCTTTGCCCTTTCTCTACCCTTCCATGACTCTTGTGGTATTTCACGGAGGTTGTGAATTTCACCTTCAGGAGTAGACTCTCCCATAGGGATCCTTGAAAGCTCTAAGTCAGATGTCAGCAAGTCTGATTCTGATTTGTCTACTGTAGGCTTAGCAATCTCCAAGAATTGCTGACCTTGGGCATCAGACACAATTCTGGAGGTGGTTCTGGCTTTCTTGGCACGAGAAGGAGTGGTGCCCAACAAGGCTGCTACAGCATCAAAATTTGGTCCCAAGCTTTGAGAGGAGGATTTCCTCTTCCTTTTGTCAACCAGAGGTTGCACCCAAGCAAAAAAGGAAGAAGAATGCTGCGGGGGAGGCAGCAAGGGGACCAAGAGACAGGGAGCTCATGACACTCGGGTGCTGCACGCATTTGTTGACTCAAGGCGAGGCGTGAGTAGAAACCTTTGGAGGCAATGGCGGTAGAAGAATCAATAGCACACAGGAAGTTCAGTGCTCTGGACCTCTTTGTCCTTATCTGCTGGATCTTCAGGAACATTTGCAGGAGTTGGCATCTCACTTTCTTCACTTTCACTGAGAACAATGATGTTCTCTGGCCCTATAGGCAACTCTGCCTGTTTTCTTGGAGGATCATTCTCTGCAGGTTCCTTCTTTACCTCTTTGAGTTTCTTCTGTATACAGGGTAGATGGAGAAGGAGTAGATTCTACGAGTCCCAGAGCTGTTGAGGCGGGAGGGGTTTTCACTTTGGTGTTCCGGACTGCTGGGGCCCGATGCCTCTCTTATGGGTGTCGAATCATCCTTGGAGCTAGATTCTCTGAGTGCCTCTTGAATTCTCGGATCTTCTTCTTGAACCGGACCTAGTCTGATTAAGGCTGGAGCAAGAATCTCGGCCGAGATCATCTCTCTCTTTCTTGTTCCAATCCGGGTCCTCCCGAGAGGGTGTGCTTAATCACATTTTCATACTCATAAGAGTATAGATCAAAATTGTCATCTGGAGACCTTCGGGAACTTGAGTACGGGCCGAGTTCTTGGATCAATGCGGGGAGAACCTGCCCGCAATGCCTTCTTACGGCTTCAAATCATCTGCACGATCGGCCCGGTAGTCTTACGTATACCCTATGATGATAGACTATCTTGATGTTACATTCAATGAACTTCTTCAAGTCAAAACAGGTTCTTGGCTTGAAGAAATGAGCGATGATAGGGACGGGGCTCTTTCATGTTACGAGCATCCAGAGCTGTTTTGCATGTGTAATTTCCCGGAGAGATGGGAAAGTGCAAGCCGAAAATCTTCTTGTCTCTGCAAGTTACGTGCAACTTGTCTAGTTGCTGCATATTTCAATCAAAGCCATTTTGTCATTGCGAGAACATGGGAAGCCGCGAGAGGAGTGCTTTCATAGCAGCATGAAGCTTTGATATAGGAAAATTTCTGAATTGAATGAAATAGGCTCCATCTTTGCGATATCGAGGTTCATGGCTTCATCGAAAACCTTCTTGCGGTATCACCTTGAGCAATCGACCACGTACATGGTGAAAGCATCATTGACCCTTACGAAATTGCGGTTCTTTGGTCTCGAGGTGAAGCTGCGGGCAATAGGCATACATACTGGGATCATCTTTGTGTGCATCTATATAGGAGAAACCAAACCCTTTGCTGGATCTTTGCTAGGGTATACATCGAGATATGAAGTCATATAGAACTTCTTTGTTTCTTTGGACGTTGGATAGCTTTGCTCGGCCAAATTCATCGATGATGATCTCTGCCCGATTGATATTTTGTGTTCCCTCGCACACCATGCGATGGCGGGCACATCCGAAAATGAAACTCATTGGTGGAGGGCAACCCATAACCATAACCCGAGCAGCGGGATTATGAAGTCGACAGTTCTTCGTTGAAATCTACTCGGAAGAGGGTTTTGGTTAGGCGAAAGCACCTTTCTTAGGGTTCTTCAACCAAGACTTCGCCACTCGCGCCTTGTATTTGTCACTGTCTTGGTCGAACATAGCCTGTGCTTGATCCCGGGAGACGACTATAGCATTGTCCATCTCCGGAATCCTCAGAGCAGCGCCAATGGCGGCAGCGTCCAGCTTGGCAATGAGTTCCCCATGTACATTTGTCAATTCGCTCGAATCGGGGTCGAAGTGAGCTCCACATGAAAGCAACTTTATCGGCCTGCTGTCTGTCTGAGATTGGGAATCCTCCGGCAAAAGCTAAACCACTATCATTAATCATCTGTGCCATTGGTGTAGGGTTTGCATCTGTCATTCTTGCCCAAAAATCACCGAAGTCGAGATGACGAGCTTCGCTGTCCCCTATATTGCTAACAGCAGATTCAAGCGGAGAAATTTGCTCCTGTCCCTGGAACTTGATCTTCATATTGATAGTCTCGGAGCTGCAACCTAGACTTCTGGAAGGAATTTGCAAATGGAGGGGAATTGCGCAGGTTTTCAAATTGCAAGGGTTTGAGCGAAAGATAGCATGGAAGCAATGCGAAAAATGCGAAGGGGGATGCTCGTTATATAGCCGTTTGGAGAGAGAAATGACTTTAATGCGCATTGAATACCCAACCACCAATTTGAAAAGCATCATACTTGGAGTGAGCGGGAAAAACTAAGTGTGAATGACACTAGGTACGCTTGGGACATGTGAGACGCGAATGCGCGAAACACGCGGCTCGGCCGGTTCGGGCGAAACAGGGAGAGGACGCACAAATGCATTTGGGACAAATGGGACGAAAATGTGCGAAATCGCGATTGGGTGTTTCGGCGAAATTGGAACAAAGGGCCCGTTTGGACTTGGGACATTCGGGACAAAAAGTTCCAAATCGCGACTTGACCAGCTCGGCGAAAATTGGGAAAGCTCGCACTTTTCAAATGGGGCGGTTAGGACAAAATTGCGCGAAGGGCGCTTGGTTCGGGCAAATCGGCCGAAAAAATGGAAAGCTCGCACTTTTTAACTTTGGGACATTTGGGACGGGGAAAGTGCGAAAGTCGCGGGGAAGGATGATTCGGCCGAAAATGGAACAACACGCAAAATAAGTTTTGGGACACTTGGGACAAAATTTTCCGATGGGCCCAAAAATGGGGCGGCTTGGGGATTTCGGCGATCGGGAGCAGAGTGCATTTTCGTACTTGGGACGAGATGGGACAAAAAGTTCCGACGAGGCCGAAAATCACACAAAATGACCCAAAACACAGATTTTTCGATTTCACGACTTAGGCACCTCGAGAGAAAAACACTTAAGACTCAAAATTTTGAAATTTTACTCTTATTCTTAATGTACTCTTCTGAGATAAAGTCAGCTTCCGTTCCTTCCTATCCTGAGTTATCCTCACACCAAGGATTTGTCTGGCTACCCCCAAATCCTTCATATCAAAGGATAAACTTAGCTATTTCTTGAGTACTTTTATTTCCTACATGTTTTTACTTGCAACCAACATGTCACCAACATACAAACATAGGATAATATAACTTCCATCCTCAAATTTCTTTGTATACACGCAATGGTTAGAATGACATCTAATATAACCTTGATCCATCATGAAGCTATCAAACTTCTTATACAATTGATGTGGAGCTTGTTTCAGGCCATACAAGCTCTTCTTCAGTTTGCACACCATCTCCTCTTTACCTTTGACTTCATATCCTTCTGGCTTTGCATATATAGCTCCTCCTCCAAATCACCATGGAGAAATACAGTCTTTACATCTAACTGTTCTAAGTGCAATTCTTCTGCTGCCACTATTCCAAGAACAATTCTGATAGAAGTCATTTTTACTACAGGAGAAAAAATCTCATCAAAATCTATACCTTGTTTCTGTGCAAACCCCTTGACCACCAACCGGGCCTTATATCTTGTCTTTCCTCCTTCTTCATCTTTAACTCTGTACACCCACTTGTTCTACAATTCTCTTTTGCCTTCTCGGTAGCTTCACCAAATCCCAAGTCTGGTTCTCCATGAGAGACTTATGCTCCTCATCCATGGCTTGCTCCCACTTCTTCCTAGCATCTACCTGCATTGCTTCATCAAAGCTCTCTGGATCTCCACTATCAGTGAGTAATAAATAATAAAGAGAAGGAGAAAAATGTTCATGTTCTCTTCTTACCCTAGAAGACCTCCTCAATATAGGAGTTTGGGGTTCTTGTTGAGGGGGTTCCTGAACTGATTCATGTGTCACTTTCCCATCCGGAAGATCCTCTACCACTGCATATTCTTTCTTGGATTCTTCCCTATTTTCCTACAACTATTGCTTATACATGACTTTCTCATTAAAGACCACATCCCTAGATCGAATGATTTTCTTGTCCTTAATACTCCAACATTTATATCCAAAGTCATCACCACCATAACCAATGAAAGTACATTTTTTTGATTTAGCCTCTAGCTTGGTCCTATCATCCTTGTCTATATTAAAAACACCTCACATCCAAAGACTCTAAGAAATGAATAATAAACTTTCTTACCATACCAAGCCTCCTCAGGTATGCCTCCATCTAAGGCACTTGAGGGTCCTCTGTTTATCAAGTACACAACTGTGCTCACCACTTCTACCCAAAAAGAAAGAGGCAGTCCTGCATGTATCCTCATGCTCCTAGCATGTTCCATTATTGTTCTGTTCATCCTTTCTGATACCCCATTCTGCTGCGGGGTTCCTAGAACCGTCTTTTTCCTGTGGATTCCATTCTTAGAACAATAATCATCAAATTCATTGCTGCAATACTCCCCTCCATTATCTGACCTGAGACATTTTAACTTAAGACCTATTTCATTCTCTACCAAGGCTTTCCATTTAACAAAAGTATCAAATACATCAGATTTGTTTCTAATACAATAAACCCAAACTTTCCTTGTTGCATCATCAATAAAAGTAACATAATAACTTGAACCCCCAAGAGATGATACTTGAGCCGGCCCCCACACATCAGAATGTACCAGCTCTAACTTACTCTCTTTCTTCGTAGGTCCAACCTTGAGAAACCTTACTCACTTCTATTTCCCATATATGCAGTTCTCATAGAAATCCAAACCTGTTTCTGTATATCCAGAAAAATTTTCTTTATGATGTCCATGCCCTTATGGCTCATATGACTGAGCCTATAGTTTCATAATGTTATATCTGCATTTGAAGCCACAAGATTACAATCATTAGTACTATTGGTGGATAAATACAAGGTTCCAACCTTCTTACCTCTTGCCACCACAAGAGAACCATTGGTAACCTTCCAAGAGTCAGCTGTAAATATCACAGTACAACCATCACTTCCCAATTTCCCCGCCGATATCAAATTTCTCCTTAATTTAGGCACATGTCTAACATCCTTCAATAGCCATGTATTCCCATTCTACATCTTAACCTGACCAGAACCTTTTCCAACTATACTGCAAGGCTCATCATCACCAAGAAAAACATGTCCAAAATACCCTTGAACATAATCAACAAAATAATGCCTATGTGGAGTAGCATGAAAAGAAACCCCTGAATCTAAAACCCAAGATTCAATAATATTATGAAAAGAAAGAATCAAAGCATCCTGACATACATTACCTGATGCCACATTTACCTCCTTGTTTTCTTCCTGTTGTTTCTTCTTTTCTCGAAGCTCCCAACAGTTTTTCTTTACATGCCTAGACTTTCCACAGTTCCAACATACAATCTTGCTCTTGGATTTTGACCTTACCCAATCTTTCAATTTTCCACGGTTTCCTCTATTCTTCTGTCTCCCTCTAGTTTCCACTGTCAAAGCATTCCCTGAAGTAGAAGATTCCCCAGAGATTTTTCTTCACATTTCCTCGCTTAGAATCACCCCTACAACATCCTCAAACTTTAACTTTGAGTTAGCTGGAACCGAGTTACTTACCGCCATTACCAGGCTATTTCAACTTTCAGGTAAAGAGCACAGAATTAATAAATCCCTAACTTCTTCATCAAATTCTATTATAACCGAAGCTAGCATATTCACAACCGTATTGAAATCATTTAAATGATCTGCTACTGAACTATTCTCAGACATCTTCATATTAAACAACTTTTTCATTAAAAATATCTTGTTAGAGGCAGAGGGTTTTTCATACAACTTCCCTAATGCATCCATTAGGTCTTTTGTCGTCTTTTCCTTTAAATATTAAATAATACCAAAGATGCAAGACACAGCCAGATCGTTCCAAGTGCCTTCAGATCTAAAAAATCCCATTCCACATCTCTCATACTCGAGGGTTTGTTCACCTTCTCAGATAGCGGAGTATAAAGATCCTTTTGATAAAGGTAATCTTCCATCCGCATCTTCCAAAGACTAAAATTCTGCCCATTGAATTTATCAACCCTAGATCTTCCATCATCTACTATAGCTCCCACTCAAGCTAAAAACTTTCCCTATGATTCAACACTTCAACAAACCAAACCAGGCTCTGATACCAATTGTTAGGAAATAAGAGATAAAATATGTGGAATAATCCCTTATAGAATCGTAACAGTAGAAACTAATATGTAGAAAATATTACAGATCTCAAATAAAAGAGTAGAATAAATAACACAACATAGAGAGACAATATTTAATGTGGTTCACCCAATATGGGCTATGTCCACCAAGAATCACTTGCTCAGATTTTATTACAAGCCTCCACTCTCTCAATATAATACTCAGATCCGTTTGGAGCTATGCTCAACAAACTCTACAGAATTCACACCCGAATTCAAAGCACATCTGCAATACATTTGCTTTTCTATCTATCATATGCATAAGACCATATAAATAGACAATTGATTAAGCAGTTTAATACAAAACCGTGGGTATCAAAACCATGGGCAAAAACCGTGGGTATCAAAACAATGGGTACCGAAAAACCATGGGCCCAAAAATAGCCCATAACGGTTACCCATTACCCATGGGTTAATAAACCACCCATGAAAATTTGCTTGAGGGGCTTCACCCCTTAGCCCCCATCCATCGGGGGGCTTCACCCCCGAACCCCCTTACCCGCTCACCGGCTGAGCGGGACCGCCGTAAAAATACCCGAGTGTAACACATAGAAGGTGTACCACACTCTAACATGAAAATAGGCTCCATAAACATAACATTTGCAAGTGTCCTAGATGCATTCCACGAGAACACATCTCTTCAAGGCTCTATAAAATATTTCATGTGCTTTGTTTACACTTCCACATTTTGCATACATATTAACTAGGGTGGCTTAAATTTTCATCTGAAAATTTTCCTCTATCCTTTATGGTTTGATGGATGTCCATACCATGGTCTAAAGCCCCTATTTTGGCATAGGAAGGTAGGATGGTGGAAAAGGTTGTTATATTTAGCTTTAAACTTGACAATTACATTTTCTTAAAAAAATTTAAATCCTTTTCAATGAATATAATGTGTGCATATCCTGTAGTCGATGTTATCCATGAGAAAACATCTCTATTAAGGAATTCTGTCTAATAGTTCATGTGCTTTGTCTATGCTTCCACATTTTGCATACATATCTACTAGGGAAGTTGGGGTTATATACCTATTTGTTACTTATAGTGAAATCATAGAAAAGAGAGGAATATGTTATTGCCAATATCAATATTTTATATATCATCACCTATTTGGAAATTGTAACTTGACATTATTGACTTATAAATTTAGGGTGTATGCAACAATGTTGTAATCATTATGCAATATTGTTATCCTGTAAAATTGACAAGGGCAATTTTGTAGGTAACCATACCAAAATTTCTGTTTGGTCCCCCTTTTAGGTCTCTTAAACGTTCGGAATGGCATAAAATCCCTTTCCGGAAAATATAGTTTTTAGAACTTGGTCATTTTCAACCTTTTTGGGTTTGGCACAATTTTATTTCATGTTACATCAACCAAAAATATGCCCCTCCTTTCCTACTTCATAGTTTTGGGAGTGTTAGCACTCTCAATGTTACGCCTCCCAATGTTGCACCTACAAATGTTGCGCCTCCCAATGGTGCACCTATACATGTTGCACCTCCCAATGTTGCACCTACAAATGTTGTGCCTCCCAATGTTGCACCTACAAATGTTGCACCTATAAATGTTGCACCTCCAATTGTTGTGCCTCTCTAAGTTGTACCTTGGTGCATTCACCAACTTGTCAACACAACAAATGTTGCACCTCTCTAAAGTGTGAACTGGGCATTGAAAAAGCAATGTTGGCACTCTGAAAACTGTGCCTAGGGCGTGAATTTTTTCGTGTCGACATCTATTTAGGTGCACCTTAGAAAATTTAGAGGCGCATTTATTGCACCTTTTTCTATATATAGGCGCATCCGACCTATCATTTTCACGATTGAAAAAACATGAAAAAGGCTATTCTTCTGTACTTTTCAGCACTCCTGTCAGCCCCGCGTGTTGCTATTTGTCACATTCATGGACCCCACATCATCTCCTCTATCTTATATATTCTTGGTAAGTGGCCCTTTCCCTTCTTGTGGATTTATTGTGGTTTCTATGTTGGTTTAGGTGGTTAGTGTTGTTAAAAATAACAATGAACCTAAAAAGAAACTTCACTCCCCATACATATTGCAAACCCACCTTTAAACCATTTTTACTCTCCTTCTAGATCTACTAATCTGGAAGGCTCTTCCCCATAATGGACCCATGTCCCTTTTCTCCTCCGCTCCCCTTGCTGTCAAAATCTAAATTGGAGGAGGCAAAAAACCACAAGCAAAGAAAGTAAAATATATAAAGCTTTTGCAATCAACCCACTATTTTTACAAAGCGCAGGCTTCATTATTTTACATCAACACATTCGCACCACATAGGCGCACCGGCGTCGTCATGCATGCAACATTAGCCTTTCCTGCACCTTATAAACTCCAAAAATTCCTAAAGCACTAACGCAGGTGTAAGCGCACCTACAGCTATAACAACATCTGTATGTTGTTTAGACCCGTCTCGCGCCACGTGAGTTAAACCCTTGGCGCACCTCACCTTAATGATGCATCCTTTGAATCCGTGCTTTGGCACATCATAATATTTGGCAAGATATACCACAAGTGTGCCAAAGGCACACCCTGAGACCTTGCTATACCAAATAAATCTGCGCTAGTTAAAACACTTCATATGGCGCAGGCACACATACATTAACACCAACATTTGAATGTTGTGCATAGTCTTCCCATGCCCTGTGCCCCTTTTGGCACTATTTTCTCCCATGTAACACTTTCCCAAAGTGTGCCTTGCTTTTCTAGACCCTGTAGCCTATAGTAGAACCGTGCCTTGCGCCCAGAGGCTCATAAATTGCTAACTTTTCATTTTATAAGATTTGATGGATGACTTAACAGCTAACATGACTCTTCTGCAATGGACTTCCCTGATTCTTCTTGCAGATCAATAGCTAAACTCAGATTCACACATGTCTTCATTGAGTAAGAAGCCAACCAAGTCCAAGGGTAGGGCCAAGCTAACAAAAGAAGAAATGAAATATAAATACCAAAGGGTCAGGATGCAGAGTCCTTGCAGTGTGACACGGATATCAGAGATTCAGAACTCGGGCATATTGACATGGAGGACTTCTGGGCCAGAAATAAGAAGGCCATAGGTAGTCCATGGATGGATAAATTGGTTGGAAGTGGTCTACACTTTCTTGCAGGGATTCTCGTGAGCGCAGTCAACAATGAGTTCATGATGTTGGTGGGCCGTTGTTATAATAAGGACACAAGATGTGTCAAAAATGAGAAGGACGAGGTAATAATCAACCTCACTGCCTAGAATTTTGAGATCATGTTGGGTATCCCTCACCACCAGCATTTTGTAGCAATAAGGCAAGAATACTGCATGAAGGCATGCAATGAAAACAAAGATAAATGCATGCAGTTGATGAATGAGGTGTACCTCAAAAACAAGAAGGTGGTGAGTAGGTGGCCACAAGTCATTCATCACAGTGAATTTTCAGAGGAGCTGAACGACACCATCACCTTTTTGAGAATGGTATTTGGGCTTCCTGATGCCCATTAATTTCATAAGTGGATGCTCAGATATTTAGAAACAATGAGTAAAAATGTCTCGAATTAACATTTTGAATGGGTAGAAATTATCAGCAACACAATCTCTGAGTAGCTTCAACAACTTTCAACAACTGGGAAGTTCTACATGAACTCCTATGTAGTATATGCTACTTCCTCAAAGAGGGACTACATAGCATTAAATCGATGCGGGGTATGGCCCCAGGTCATAATATACGAGTATTATCCATAGTTAAGACTGGAAAATAACATAGCACAAATTAGGAAAATCAATGATGCCTTCTTTTACGGCGTCATCTACCTCTTGAGGCCTAATATGACTCATGGTCAGAAGACCAAAAGTGTGGTATCCACCATAGAGAAGTGGGGAGCGTTATTCTCATAATTCCCCACTTTCACCTATCTCAGAGCCACCAACTTCTTGGGAGAGCCCACCAAGTTGCCGAGGTATGCGGGACCCAAGTTGATCCTATTAGAGCTGTCTAGATAGCTTATCACATACCATGAGAAGTGTTTGAAAAGAAAGAAAGGTGGAACTCCACTCCCCCTCATAGTGGGCAAGTACACCTGCACTTCACAGAGTAAAGCCTGGGAAATGTTTGCAGAGCTTGAATTGCTCAACTTAAAGCATAATTTCCTGGCAAGGCCAACATTTTATCCTCGTGATTGCCTTCCAAGGGCAAAGCTCGATCCAATTCACATCCCTCAGATCAAAGATATCTACATCGATCTGTATCACGAAGTTGAGCTTAGACGAAAGAATCACTCCTATTTGGCCCTGGTAGAGATCATTCAATGTGGTGTGGCCATCGTCCCAAAAGGTTTCTAAGCAACTGATCAAGAAGTTGATCAGGTTTATCTAGACATAGATGGGGATAATTGGCCATTTGCTAATATTGATAGAACCAAATCACCTCAGACTATTGAGGAAAGGGTCAAAGGCAATCTATAGTGCACTAAGCATTGGTGCAGGAAAAATGGTCTCATCTACCTTGGAGTAGACTTTACCATGTCTCCCTTGGGTAATACACCTACCAAGCCGAAGCACTTGCCTAAGGGAAAAGGAAAATATAAAGAGGGAGAGACAAGCACCACTCAAGAGGAAATTCCTGAGAGCCCTCCTTCCGCCGCCGAGGAGCAGGTAGTAAGCCTAATATCCCCAGAAGAAGAAGTAGCAGTAAGTGCTCCAATGGGCACATCCATTTAGGATGTTGCCACTACTACAACTAGTGAGGTTCCCACCTTTCCATCTCCCACTCCTCCTTCCCCTCCTCATGTTGCTCAACCAACCACTCCTTTGGTTATATCCTCTCCCCCATCTTCTACCGTTTCCCCTTCCTCTCTCTCCATCTTCTCTTCCCTTGTGGATCTGTCCCCCAGCATTTCTTCCCTCATCTCACAGATCCCTTCCACCCCCACGATTTCATCTCCTGTAGTGACTCCTACCCCCATGAGCACTGGGATGTTGGCTTCTCTCTCGATGCCACCACCAAGTGTCTTGACGCATTTCCCCGTGTCCATTGTAGCTGCTCCTTCTTCCACCCTTGTTCCCTCCTCTTCCCCTAGTCCCACTCCCTTAAGTCTAGAATGGATCTCTGAACACCTAAGCCAGCACAAGAGGAAAGTCCCTATTACACCTATGTACTTCTCTGTCATTCCGGTTAAAGGGGCTAAGAAGTAAAAGGCTATAACCTACTTCTCTAAAAGTGCTTAGGTGAAAGAGTTATGTAGATCACATACCCTGGTCCCATAAAGGAGAAAAAAGATCTGTCTCCTACAGATTTTACAGTGACTTAGGTCACCATGGGAACATCCTCAGAAATCCTACAAGGAGAGGCATTATCCGCAGTGGATGCCCTTTGCAAAAATCTTCAAGAGGCAAAGGAAGAGAAGAGAATATTAAAAGAGAAAAAAAAGCATCTTCTCCAAGCCCTGCAAAAGATGGGCAATGCACCTCCTATAGCTACCACCGAAACTCCTAAAGCCCTTAGTTAAGAGAAGATAAATGAGTACACCAAGATTGGTGAGCAAGGTGTAGCAGTGTCCGCATGGAGAGAGAAAATCCTCAAAGATAGTGAGGAAGTGATTATAAAGTTCACAGAGCTATATCAAAATATAGATCAAGCTAACAAGGAACTCCAGGCAATAACAGGACCTATCTCCAAAGAGTTGGACCATGCCAGGTTACAACATGAGACATTCCAGAAGATTCTCAACTACCCAGTCGATGACTTAATGAAATTCAACATCTTCAATCACCCAAGAGCACCCAACAAAGTCCTTGCTGCTTTGGACTATCGGGTTGACCAAATGGAGTTTGTCTTGGAGAAAATAGACAAAATCAAGGAGGAAGCCTTGGATGCAATGCATCAAATGGAGTAGATCATCTTAAGGATATCTCTAGGTTTTCTCACCCCATCATACGCCTTGAGGAAGGCAGATGACACTATTTAGCTTTTTCAAAGAAATCGTGTCGCAGGGTTTAGAGTCGGAGGCCACTTTTGATATAGAATCTATCAACAACCTTATGGCTTGCCATGAATTTGTTGGATACCTGATGGAGGTAGGTAATGAATAATTCAAACTCCCAGAAAGACTTAGAGATGAACGAGAGACTTGCAAAGTCATCGGGGATCACACTAAGGGTCCTACTTAGGATCAACTTCAAATGATGGTCAACAAGTTCATGGAGTATCGAGCTCAATTTCACATTTCCTCTCCTAAGCAGAAACATGATACTCCTTTCTAGCCACGGGATGACAAAGAATAGGCTCCTTCCTCTTGGGATTTATCCCATTTTTGTAAAATATTTAAAAGAATGTTGGCACAAATGATGACATCATCCATGTTGCATCATGAGATGTTGACATCCACAAAATTGCCCTAAAGTCAACATTTGGCTTTTAGATATTTTGTAAATAGTTGTTGGCTCCTTTTTGCCTTTTTTCTCCTTCTCCTTCTATAAATACTTGGATACTTGTAGTATTCGGTGTGGAAATTTTGTAGATGAAAAATAGAAGTGAGAAGAAAAAGGCTTTGTACTTTTTGTAACAGAAAATATTAATACAAAAAATAAGACTTTGTGCTCAATGGATGTGTTATATGCATTAGATATTTCTTAAGTTACATCTTTGTTACTTTCCTGTTAGATATATCTCTACTTTTCTGTCATTTGCTCATCAGTATTGCTTTGTTCGTTTATGCGAGTAGGTTTGGATCTATTTACTACCAGCCCAAAACTTAAACCCTCTGACCTTTCTACTTTGGAATTCATTTCTTTTCTCCCTTCGGATCTATCCTCCCTCCATTCATCCCTTCTTTCCTTTCTATTCACATTCAGAAATACCCCTACTGGGACAAGATCCCAAACCCCTGAAGGCATAATACTTTAGGACTTGCACAGATTCCTACTGGTCGAATAGTAATAAACCAGTTTCACTTTCTTTATCTTAAAGAGGGGCTATGCCCTACACACTGTTGGCTCGTCTATCCATAGATCTACCCACGTGATAGATTTTAAGACCAACAAATATGTAATGGTGAATGTTAAAAAAAATTAGATGCATTGAATGTGATAAATTGGGAGGTATAGAGTTATGTTTGATATATTTGAGAAATTTGTTGCTTACACTAGAGATTGCTACATCAATTGTTTAATGTTATAGTTCCATTTAGTTCATGGTATGCAAAATATCGATATTGAGTATACTAGTGTATATTTTATGTTTTGATGCAGTTATTAGGGTTGGATTAAAAATCACATTGTCAAAGAGTTGTCAATTACTAATACATTTACATTGACAATTACATGACCAAATTGACATAGTTTTGAAGGTTAGTGCTCTCACATGACATATTTTATTGCATTTGAGTCTTACAAAATAAAATATGGGTTTGTATTTCATTTCATGATTTACATTAGGTATTATCTAACATAAATAAAGTCATTCTCTAACACAGTATTCCAAGCATAAAAAAGTCTAGTGATGTGACAATTGTAATCTTGATAATCATGATATCATCAAAATCCATTAGACCCCATCTCGATGATGCATATTTTGAAACAATTTTCATTCTTTGTAAATGCTTCCAATTTTTACACACATGTCTATCATGGCATTCACATTTACAACATTGGATGAAAAGCTACTTTCAATTATTGTTTGATAGATCTCTATGCTCTATTCTAAAGCTCTCATATAGGGACATATGATCTGAGTATGCCAACTATGGTTATTGAGATTGGCTTTACACATTCCAATTGAATTTTCTTAAAATCCAAGGCCTTGATGCCAAACCCATTTTAGGCATGTTTAGCTTCTAATGTGCTTCTAATATTTTATAGGTTGCTAAGACTTTAAGCTTGTTTTCTTTAAATTTTATACTCTAATCGTTGGATTTCTATAAGACTTGAGTCTTTGGGATGTCTTATGATCTGGTTAATAGAAAAAGTTGATGTTTTAAAAAATAAACATCCTAATTCAACTCTATTTGCTCCATTGATGGGTCTACTTTTATCATATGCCATGAATATTACTTTTGTCAGGAAGGTCCAGTGGCAATTGTATTGTTTTTTGTAAATACATGTAAGCTATTTATTCACTTTGTTGAGAAGATTCATTAGCTTTTTCATCTCCATATTTTCTTATAATAGCATTTTGTATTAATCTTTTGTCCATTCCTATGATCACGTTGATTTTGCACACTACCAATTCAAGAGTGACAACTGATAAAATCTGTAACAAATATAAAATTGGTTAAAAACAATTGGAATCAAATAAAAATTAACTTACAATGGTACCTTCAAAATAAATAAGTGAATGAAGTAGATTCAATACCTTCAAGATCACATATTCATTGCATCTCTCTAAATCATCCACAAAATGATTATTCGAAGATTGTTCCCGTATACAGGGGTTACCTATGGAACATTTATGGATTTTTCAGATTTTGAATGATTTAATAACAATGATGTGACCCATGATTCTATAATTAGGCACCATAGGAAGACATGGGTGGTGAAGACCCAAGATAAAAATATGAATATCCAGTGAGGGATTTTACCAGTTTCATCTTTCAGAAAGGTAATATCTAAAATAATTGTTTCCTGGAAACTCAATTTATCTGAAATAATTGTTTCCTAGAAACTCAATTTATCTGAAATAATTGTTTCCTGGAAACTCAATTTATATGAAGATGCAAGATGCAAGATGAGAGGATTAGAATGTAACATCCCCATTTTAGTACATTAGAACAAGTAAATTTTTTTTTTTGATAAATGCTTCCTAGTTCTAAATATATTATTTAGAACTCACAAATCAAAACAACCATTCTTATACCAAATAACCATATGCAGCTGTAATGACTCGGAGTACCTCCGATCTATTCATTCCATGAATTGGTAATCTACCGATCTATTCATGAGTATCAAGAGTTTTTTTATTTTAACACATCACTCTTGGGTTTCTTCCCTAATGGGATTCTGCTCAAGGAACCTATCTAAATAATTGTTACCATTATTCATCGGCATCTCGTCCCTTAGACTAGGTGACATAGGACAACGCAATCAGCAGCTTGCGATACTTTGGCCAAAGATTTGAAACATAATGCTTATGTCTCGTATTCCTTGATGGCATACTCATCAATCTGAATACGTCCTTCACCCCATTCCTTTGTTATGTAGAATGTCTTATACTGACTTCTGTCAGTCTCTCCTGCCCCAAGTTATTCACTCAGAAATGGATTAATAATATGGCAATGTTATAAGGATGCTCTTGAGAACTAGGGATACTCTGACATACTGGGTCAACCCTAGTTAACCCTGTGTGTCAAGGTACCCCGAGTCTCCAGGGGTAGCCTCATAACATGACCATGTCGGTAACCAGTCCCGGAGTAAAAACTTGTTCGAGTTTAAGGAGTAAATCTTAACGATCAATGCAAAGGGTGTCGCCATAAGTCACCTGCATTGTTGTATCTTCGAGAAGATCCTAATCTTCTCGAAGGTACAACCCTGCAATCAACTTGTGCCATCAACCTTCAAATCCGCCTCGATAAGATCTACTAAACTTTAAGGTGTTACTTACGTGGAGTTTAAATTATACTCTAAGACACTCCTTTTTAGGGTAGTCTTTTCCCAACCCCTGGGTTCCTCATCTTAAAATTGCCTTTCTTATTAAGACCCATTCCACAAAGAGAAGTTTAATAAGATTGAGGTCTCAACAAGGAGATCATTGTTTCACAATAATCTTAATCTATGAAATTGGGTAGTAACCCCAAGTCTTCTCATAAGATTGCTAACTTATCCCATTTTGGGTTTATTCCAAATCTTTAAAACTGAAATATATCTTACTTATTAGTGTTAAGATATAGTGATTTTAAAAACATTCAGTACGTTGTCTTGACTTAGATCAAGGTTAGAGAGTAACAGATTACTCTTCCCATTCAGCTTCCTGAAAGGGTTTATTTTAACCTTAGCTTCTCAAAAATCAGTGATCTAAATTACAATTAGCTTTAAATAGATCATAATAGAACTACTAAACAATCATAAGTATTTAGTCACATAACCTTGCAAATCTTACTTAGATAATCACAAATGTCTCCAAGATATACAATAATAACAATGCTCTTAAAAATCATTCGAACCAAAGAAGATCAATCCCTCATGATACGAATGCAACACATAAGTAACAAATACCTCATTCCATTCATTTCTAAGCTATACAAATACATTTTATGCATTCAGCATATTGGATACAATACTCAACAGCAAAAGAACATCGTTCTTCAAGTAGTACATTTAGAGAATCAAATTGAAATTCATCATAAAACCAAATTAAACGATCTGATCATCATATCAGATCTGCGTGCCTTTACCACTTACGGAAACCATCTGCAAAAATTGTCAACACGGGTCAGTTCGGTGAACTGAGCATGATAAGCACTAATTCTTAAAACAATTGCAATCCACCAATTGTTCTCATTAAACAACCTGTTTAAATGAAATCATTTATTCAAATTCCAAACATAAGTCAGGCTATTCATCTTATATGTTAGAGACTAAGAACAAATGAATACAACCAATCTAAGACAACAAAACTCCTACAAAATTGTTTTTAACAATTTCTCAAGGCAATTAAAACATTCAACAAGCTCACTGTCTTAATTCTTTTATCATCATAACACATTTCAATGGTATTGACAAGTATACCCATTTATACAGCAACACACATTTTATACCAGTTTCTCCATACAATAACTCAGTTTATTCTTGTTATGCCCCTACCATAGAGATCGCAAAAGGATGCAAGAAGAAAGCACACAAGTTTTCCTGTCTAGGAGAGAGAGAATTTTTCCTATTCCATTTACCATATACATCAACATATAAATTACAGTCAAGAAGAAAGAACAGGGTCCATCAGAATCCTAAATCAATAACATTCTGGACTGTACCGACTCCTTTAGTTTTATACATATTTATTTACGCCTGCGACTAAACAGTCGGGATTACCAGAAGAACTACAGTTCCATCTAAATCCAAAAAAATCACCTGTAGCTACTAAACGATTCAAGAGTTCACGCAACAAGCATTAATAAATAATCCAACTCCAATAGGCTCAATAAAACTTTCCATATTATTCAACAAACATGAAAAATATCCAACGCCATCACCTGTCATGGCACAGCTAAGAGCTCTTTGTTTCAGTCAAACTTGAAACAAGATCACATTAAAACAATTAACGTTTCCATATGAAATACAGTGACATTCACGCAGAGTCGAAACACAATATGCACAGCTTCATTCAACTAAGCAAATCCCTATGATTATACAACATGGGTGTAAATTAGAAGTCGTTTTCAAGAAGAACAATCACAACCAGGTCCTCACAGGAGCCGAGTTCCATACCAATAAATTTTCCTCAAGGTTTCATTTGAAGTCGAGTTACTACAAAATATAACAGGGTATCAACAAAGTCGAGTTGATAAAGAAACCCCAACCTTTAATTCCTCAGAATCGAACTGAACATAACACAACGATAATAAGAAAGAATCAAAACGATATGCATGCTCAGCGAGGGCTGAAATCGAGAAACGAGCCAACACGCAGCATATCATGGATTCCAACAGTGCCAAATCCAACCAATACTTATAATCAAGGTTTAAATTGAAGTTGAATTCATATGACAACAATTCAAGAATCCTAAAAGTACTCACAACAAACTTCTACAGAAGTTACAACATAAATTACCTTTCAATGACTCCATCGAAGTCAATATCATTTAGTATTCTTAACAAAACAACAACATTCATAACCAAGCTTGACAGAAGTTTGAAATACTAGATACATTTCAAGGACTCTCACTGAGTCAATACCGACCGTATTCATAACTGAGCTTACACAGAAGAGAAAAACATAATATACGCTTCAAGGATTCAAAAAGGAGTCGAACCCATGTAGTATTCTTCAAATAAACTTCTACAGAAGTAGAAAGATACAAGATACATATTAAATTCAAGAATTCCAACTATATCAATAACATACAGTATTCACGACTGAACTCCTACAGAAGTAGAAACGTATGTTACTTTTCAAGGACTCAAAAAGGAGTCGAACCCATTTAGTATTCTCAATTAAACTTCTACAGAAGTCAAAAATACTATCTATTCAAGGATTCCAACAATATCAAAAACATATAGCATTCACGACTAAACTTCTACAGAAGCCAAAACATACTATCATTTCAAGAATTCCAACAGTATCAGTTTCAACAAGTGTAAACAGCAAGGCTTCTACAGAAGTCGATATCAACCAAGAAAACTTTTCATGGACTCCAACAGAGTCGAATTCATACATTATCCTTGCAAGCATTTCTACGAAATATAATCGAAATGCAAAACACAGCAAGATAATTCAACCGCATTTAAAAAAATGTACACCCGATAAGGGTTCGATGAATAATCGAACCAAAGATGAAGATACAACAAACTAATTCATACAATGCTACCATAAAAACCAACTAGATGAAAAATCATCTCAACGAGTTGTTCTAATGAAATCATTTGAAGGAAAGCAAGATTTTTAAAATTTAGGGCCTAACATGCCTGGTAATGTCACTTAAAAATCCGAAGAAGACCTCTGAAAGAGCTCGAGCCTTCTCCTCTTCTTCCACGTCAGATTCAACAACAATAATTTGTTATTTCCATGCCTTATAAACTTTCCTCGACAGAGAAAAGAGCTAGTTATTCTCATAGTTTCCATGCAACACCAAGTAGACTGGTTTGAAGAACCAGTGATCAAATAGAGAGAAAACTGGAGCGTATGGAAAACCAAACAACCAACTAGTTTTCCATTTTGCATGCCTTCCCGAGCAATCCACGCTCGGAAACCGAGTTCCTTAATTGCATTAACTCTAAAATTCCCACTCAATCTCCATTTCCACCGACCACCATAGTTGGTGATGGACAAAAACAAACCAAAGACCATTTCTAGATTTGGCGACTCTGCCACGTCGGATTTCATTAGCCGTTTGAAACTTCCACCAAATCCCTTGTCCTTCATACTTATCCATCTCATTTAATGCCATAGAAACTACCACCCATGGCTCGCACCCCTTCATAGGTCCCTTTCATCCATGATCATTAGTTAGGTTAGAAACATAGGTTAGACCTTAAGGTGATACTTAGTCTAACCTCCTTAGCGCTAGGTCACTAACCTTAGAACATTTAGCTTATAGTTTAGGGCTAGGTTAGATTAGCACTAATCCAACCCATAGGTTATAGTTTAGGTTTAGGTTATTAACCTTAATAGAACCAGTCTAGGTCTAACAAATAGAATCGTTCGGTAAGAACCAACGAGATATACATTCCCGAAATGGATTCAATCCACCTTGATAATAAGCTAGTAATAAATATATCAAATTTATTACAGCTCAAGGTGTTTCCTCGAAATGTTTCGTTCCTTTTAGAAATAGATAAGGTTAGGGTTAGGAGGAATACCCAGTAGAATGTCGAGATGGTGTGTGCATACCGTAGAGAAAGATCGGAAATTGACCGCAAGAACTCCTTTTTGTCTTGGAAGGACTACCTGCGAAATAAGAACACAAGACCACAAGATTTTGATTAAACAATAAATGAGGAAACCGCCTTATAAAACTTCCTTTCGAAGGTGGTCGGCTTCCTGCTAATATGAATTAACACAAAAGACTATCAATTAAGTTGTTTCGTTGAATTGGGTAGGGAAAAGGCTATTTTTCTCGGTTTTGATCGAGGAACCGATGGCGGTTACTGATAACCGATGGCGGTTACTGATAACCGATACCGGTGGGTTATAGGATCTTCTTGGTAGCTATGGTGTTTGTAAGGCTGGTTTATGGATGATATTAGGAAATGAGATGATGAGGGGTAAAAGAATAACAGTGATTAGATGCATAGCACGTTGGGTAGTGGACTCAGAAACGGATTTAGGAGGACTGAGATTCAAGAAACATAAGAAATGTTATAACAGAGGACATGCAAGATGTGACTTACTGGTTTTGACCAAGATGCAAGCTGATCTCCTTTGCTGTAAACACTTCTAGTATTTCCACTCGTCTCTGCTTGGTCAAGTGAAGATCTGGACTCTGTTCCTCGCTCCCAATAATCTCTGTTGATCCAGAAATCCTTCGACTGATCTCTAAAATGAAATTCCGATCCGTTGTTTTGGTTTGGGGAGCCCATTTACAGGGAACCGATGGCGGTTGCGTAACCGACGGCGGTCGAGTAGGAACCGGTATCGGTAAGGAAAAAGTAGGCTATTTTTAGTAAAATCACCCACCTTCCCTGTTTTTCTCCCGAGAGATCAGCTGCGGCCTTGGTCAAGTGACTAGAAGGTCGGTTTTGGGTGCGAGAAAGGGGTCATTAGTTATGGGTGTAGGTGTAGACCAAGTTTTAGGTTTTAATTAGGTTAGTTTAGGATTAGGGCTAGGTCATGATGAGGTGGCAAAATGAGGTGGCAGGTGAGGTGATGGGGATTTATCAATTACAAGGTAATTAATAAATAATTGTGTAAAGTTTAGGTAATGACCTAGCCAATAATTGTGTAGAACAAATTTGGTGTCTAAAAGGTCTGCATGACCTTCACGATATTACGATATCGGAACCAATTCATTTAACACGATCAGCCTGAGTTAGACTCCGGAATTACTTATTCAACACATTCAGACCTTACAACCTTCGTAAGGTCTATAATTTTTGTTCATCCCGAATAAACTTAAAACATCTCTTGGATCAATGCCATTGATCCAAGGCTGAAATCATATAGACGGGTAAATCCACAATTCATTCTGAAATCAGATTAAACTCAGGTGCAAAAATGAAAGAAATAAAAGAGTCCAAGCATATCCTGGCTCAGTCAAATATCTTCAAGAGCAAAGAAGATACAATCCATATCAAGCATGAGTTCACAATCAAAGGAACACGTATTTTTTACAGAAGAAATCATATATCAACACTTGAATGCTCAGGAGGAAGTAACAATAGTTCAGAGTGTTACATCGAAGATGATTAGAATATTATGAGAGGAGAGGATTATAGGATTAGAAGATTAGAGGATTAGAAGAGGAAAGAGGATTAGTGGATTAGAAGAGTAGGAGATGAGAGGATTAGAAGAGCTTGTGAGATCAAGAGATTAGAGGATTTGGATGTTGAATGCCCCAGTCAACGATATATGACAAGGGTGAAGATTTAGCATTTATATTAGAGGATGACCTAGTCAAGGGGTTAGGATTTTGAACTAGAGGATATTAGATTTGAAGATGTTGGATCTAGAGATGTTAGACTTGAGGTATGCCCCAGTCAAGGGGTTAGGGTTGAATATTTGGGATTATAGGATCATAGATGTGAAGATGTTAGATTTTAGGATTAATTAGATATGAAGATAGTGTGTTGGTTTATAGGATGTTGGATTTAGAGGATTAGAAGTTTGGATGAGAGAATAAGGATTTGTTTTGGGATTGATTTGGATGATAAGATATTGATGAAGAGAGGATTTAGGATGAAGCGATGAGATTTATTGATAAGAGGATGTTAGGAAATTCCCCATCCAGGGGGTGATGTTGGATGGTGTATGTGAGATGATAAGATGTGGATGTGATGGATATTGATTGATGATAAAATATTGATTATATAGGAGGAGGATGATGGTAGATAGTTAGATAGATGATGATGAGGATTAGGTGTGGATGAGGATATGGATAAATAACGATGATATAAGGTTTTTTCTACCATAAAGTTCCCACTTGTTATCATCATTAGCAATGTGATTAATGTGGCATAGAGCAAGATGCACCAGGGTATAAAGATCGTGGTGACTGAATTGCCAAATGCCCGTGTCCTCATATCACTGGACAAATTAATACAAAAATATGGTCCTCATATCATTGGACCAATAAAAAAAAAAAAAAAAAAAAGGGGCCTCATATCATTGGAAAACATGTAAATGCAAATAAACAATAAAACATACAAAAACAAAAACACACACATCACATTTTTGTACTTTTATGGATTTTGTGAATGTTTTGATTTAAGGTTGTTTTTATCTTTCGATTTTGGATTTTTTATGTTGGATTTTAGATGTTTATATTCTTTCGATGTTCATATTTGTTATTTTTGGGATTGGTGATGGGGGGATGGAAATGGATGTAAGGTAGGATGCGGCTTTCTCTTATAAGTTCCAAAGTGTGGTTGGGTAGGATGAAAGGGAAAGATTGAGGGAAATTGGATAGGTTGGAGAGGATAGGGATTGGTTGATAGGTTAAGATTAGATGGAACATAGATTAGGATGAGGGAAGTGGTATAGGAAAATACATAAGATGATAAGATCTGCCCCCATGTGTAAGCAGGAAGGATTGAGAGATATATGTGGTGTGCCCCAAAGTGTAAAGTAGGGTGGCATGTGTGGATGGATGAATGATTTTCATTTTCCCCTGGGTATAGGGTAGGATGGGAAGTGAGGGGTATTTAAAATTGATGATTCTCTTAATGGATGGTAGTAATTTTTCCCCCAGTCATGATGATGAAAATGCAAAAGGGACATGAGGAGGATTAGATGAAAAGGAAAGGATCATCGGCTGCCCATGGATGTTCGATCCTAATAGGATGTGGATGTGATGGATGGAAGGAAAATAACATCATTGATGAACAAAAGATGATCTTAACAACACATGTTGTAAGGAAAGAGTTGGAATAAAATGAAAGTTTGACCAAGGTATAAACAACACCTGGAAACATGTGAGTCATATGCATTTGCGAGATCAGTGTGCGATTTTGATGGTTAATTACCACTTTAAGTGAAGACTTAATGGGTAGTGTGTGAAGACAAACTAGCCAATGTGTAGGGAGATATTAATTCAAATAGGTTAATGTAGGGTGAATAGAAGGTTAAGTCATGCATTGCTCCAATGCCAGCCAGACATCCATAGCCCCGACAGAGATACATCTATTCTTGTCTCAATATTTCTCTACTACCATCCAAGTGTCCATAGCCCCGATAGAGATGCTAGAAACACCCCTAAAGAGAGTCTTGAGGTGGATTTTATTTGATATTTTTAATTTTGATATGATTGTTTTTGCTCTTATTTTTTTCTTTTCAATATTTGGATATTTTTTTTCCATAATATGGTTCCACTCTCTTAAGAACTCTCAAGGGGTTAAGAATCACCAGTGGCTTGATGGGGGATGTAGATGAGTGTAGTGATGACATTGGATAGAGTGCTAATAAACACACCCAAGAGTCTTCACCACAAGTTTATTAAGTGTGTTAATGTGTGTGGATTTCTAGGAGGACAATAGTACTAGAATGTTAGAGGTTATGATAGACCAAGGTCACACTATTGTTGTAGGTACTAGTGACTTACAACATGTGTCATCAAGTTGATCAAGTTGATCAAGTGTTTAAATGAATGGATTAAAAGAGGATATGAATGGATGTGATGATGAGAATGTATTAGATGCAAAGGGATGTAGATGTTGGATGGAAGGGGATGCTTGGTAAGGAAATAACGTCTGTGTGCATGGGAGGGTAGGATCAACAAGAGGAGTGGTAGAAACTAGTTATGATGGAGTAGTGGGAGGGACGTTGTTATTTTTATACCCTAAGCCTATAAACAACCTAGATTTTGATGAAGGGAGATGGGTTTGTAAATTCCTTGTTCGTGGATGCTTAATCCTTTGCATCAATGTTTCATATTAGTGAACATATTTTTGGTAATAGGATATGAAGTGGATGGGGAAGATGGTTCCATGTGGTCATCATTAGACTGAGGGGTTGTAATTTTATCATCCGCTAAGAGGTTAGACTTAACAAAGGATGGGGATGATATTTGTGTTGATTTTTAGTTTGTGAGGGATGTTTTGAAAAATGATGATATTTGGATGGATGATGATGTTTAGATGTTGAGTGGGATTTTTATGGTGGGTGATGGTTAGGGAGAGGATTGGGATGGAAAGGTTGTGGATATAGAGGTAAAATGATAATAATTCCTTGGTTAATGAGGTTTTGGACATGAGACTGAAATTACAAGCAACGATTAGTCGATTGTCCATGGGTATGATGAAATTCACAATAATAGTGTTCCCGATACCAAGATGGTTTGGGAAGGTTTTGATTGTGTGATTTGATGGGCGGATGGATGATCATGATGAAGGTTTTTATGTTATGGAATATGGTGGTTAAGGATTCTCACAAAAGAGTTAAGTGGCTTAGGTTAAATGGTTTGGATGGAGTAGGAAGTAATGGTTTGGAGGGAGTAGGAAGTAATGGTGTGTGATTGAGTGGATTATGAGATGTTTTGGTTATTTTGGATTTATGAGTGGGATTATATTGTTGTGGATTAGAAGAGGAAGGGGATGGATTAGGCCTAGGGGGAAAGTGAATGTATTGGGCTTAGAGGACGAAGTAGATTTAGTTGGATTGGTTTGAATATGTGTTTTTGAGGTAAATGGTTTTTTTATGATTAGTATATGTAGATGAAGGGGATGGGGTAGATTTAGATGAAGGGTATGGTTGCGATATAGGGGTCACATTAGAGTTTGTTGATTTTGGGGATGAAGGAGATTTGGGAGATGGGTGTGGTGTAGGTACCACATTGGATTTGGTTGATTTAGTGGATGCAGTAGATGAAGGTGACATAGGATCCTTATCATACTGGGTAGGAGATGGGGTGGGGAGAGGATTGGGATTGGATTTTTTAGGTTTGGGAGTTGGTGATTTAGGAGTTGATGTATATGTTTTAGGAGTGGGGGATGGTGGATATGAAATAGGATTAGAGGATAGGATAGTGTGAGATTTAGGTGATGAAGAAGATGGATTAGGATTAGATATGGATGAAAATGATGAGGGTGGCATAGGATTTAATTTGGATGGTTTAGGTTTAGGGGTAGAAGAGGATGGGGGTGACGTAGGAGTCATGATGGATGAGATAATATTGGGCTTAGGTGATGGAGGGGGTGAAATAGGCTTAGAGGATAAAGTTGATGTTGGATTAGGGATTGTGGAACAATCTAGGAGAAAGTACATAAGATCGGATTGGGATGATGAGGATGACGAGGATGGAGGAATAAGATGGGATGTGGAAGATAATAATGTTGGGGTAAGTGAGTGGGATTATTGTGATTATGTGAATGAAACTCGATGATAGGTTTGACGATGATTAAATTTAGGAGTGGATGTTTTGGATGATGGTGGATTAGTTTTGATGGGAGGAAGGTGGGGGTCATGATGATTGATAGGGAATTTGGAGGTTGCAATTTGGGATATTTTTGTGGGTTTAGGATTAGTGGCTAGATTAGTAAGGACATAAAGGAGGTCCTCTTGGTCTAGGTCAAAGTTGGCGAGGTGGTCAAAGTAGATATTATTGGATTGTGGGGATAGTGTTTTATGTTGATTAGGTAGATGTTTGGATTGAGATGATTTGGGTTCCTCATGGAGGAAGTCAATGGTGTGAGAGGTAGGGATTTTAGGAAGGGAAGTTTGTGGATGGGGTTGATTGAGAGATGATAGTTTAGGGGGTGATTGATTGATTGAAGATTGAAGATAAGATATTTTTTATTAAGTTATTGAATGGTTTTTAGGATGTTAGGATCGACATGGGATGGTTAGTTTGTATAATCAAAGGTCATTGTTAGATAGGATGTGTGGGGATTATTTTTGGATTGGGATTGATGGTAATGGTATTAGGATTGGGATTAAGTTAGTTGATTAAGGATGGTAATGAGATTTGGATTGGGATTGTGTGATTAAGAATGAATGGTTAGATAATGTTTGATTAATTAATTTTTTTGAAATGATAGGATGGGTAAGGGTTTTTATAAACAAGAAACAAACATGCAACACACACCCTAACTAGTCAAGTGGGGTTTAATCAAGCTATAGCCTGATTTCAATACAACACACTGAAGGTGGTTCTACAAACTAGATCTACACCTATGTTCCAATGTGGGGTTGGCTAGTGGGTGATCTTAGGGAGTGCAGTCTGCTTGCACTATAGATTAATATGTGGCCAAGATGTTTCCTAGACTAGGATAAACGATCTCACTAAGGGAATCCCTAATATACCTTGCGGTGCATGGGGCCCAATTCCATGTTGAAAGGATGTTGTCTAAGGCCTAGGTATTGGGGCATGGGGCCCAATTCCATGCTCGATTGGGTTCAAAAATATCATTTAGCCTTATTTCCATCTATTCCATTAATCGAATATTATTGTAAAACATGTGTTCCATAAGATGACATGACAACTATTCTAATGTTTGTTATTCCTAACCACCACTTTTAAGTGGGACGTATTCAATTTCAACTGACTTAATCCATGGAAAGAGTTATTCCAGATCTCCATCAAAAACTCCAATGATCAATTGGGGCCAAAAGAGTGGGGATGTTTTCAATTCCTATAAAATCATCCCATGGTGAGAACTCCATTAATTTTTCCATCAAACGCCCCAAAGGTTAATTGAGGCCAGAAAATATGGTTCTGCCTCGTTGTATTCCATTACCAAGTTGAATGAGGAACCTTGTTACAGATTTTAAGCTCTATTGCATGTTCCTCCTCAAGCATACAAACTCTATAAGTAATGGAATGAAGTAGTTAAAATATAACTAGTTTCTATATATAACCATAGCCTTCTAGTAGGAGTAGCTCCATTCCCAAATCACTATGCCCCAGTAGGAACCCAAATTTAATATCCTTGGTCTAATACTATCTTATATTTTCTCTTAGGAAAATAGTGCTTCAATGCATAAACATCATGAATGAGATGAATCTCATTTTTGATAAACTTTATGAGACACCCAGTAGCTTAAAAATCCATGAGACAAAACAAGAAGCACCTTGATAGCTAACTATTTGTTACATGATAGCTGACATTCACCAAAAAAAGATACAGTATGTATACGTCTCTACTATTATCATCTAATTCATTAAGCACAACACATTATAAGTTGTAAATCTCATTATCAAGAACTACATCTATACTTTTGGGGGTATTCCAATTTGTATGATTTTTACCAACTTTTGGGGATAATCCTATTTGAGATATTATGATTATTTTTTAGGCTAATAGATACATTTCCTGCTAATGGTTTACTACCTGAGTTTCCATCATACTGCCCAATCCATTAACCAACATTAACAAATGTTGTAAATCTCATTCTCAAGGACTAACAAGCCCTGAAGTTGGTAGGAGACAGTTACTTAAATATCCCTGTGACAAAATGGGCACATCTAACAGATACCTATTGGTTTCATGAAAATTTGCATTCCCCAAATAAGAGTGCAACACCTATGTCTCAACTATCATTATCCAATCCAGCTATCAAAATATATTAAGGTACCAAATCTCATTTTCTAGAACTAAATATATATTCACATCTGCATAGTTCAGTGTTGAAAGTGCACCATTATCACATAGCCTAGAATCCTTCTCTTCATTCATTAAAATATAACAAAAACAAGTTTTAAGAAATGATTGCAGCTACTATTAGCACCTTAAAAATTATTTCTCTAAGGGATTGAGTGTTGATCTAGTGCGTACCCATTTTTGTTTCCTAGAAACATAGATTTCAGTAAGAAAATAAGCAATCACAAAAATTTGAAATCCCCCACTATAATCAAGTTTGAATGATTTTTGTGTATTGGGTTGAGCTCAAGTGGTAAATCAACATTGTATCAAATTCTTTGTGTGGCTATCTCAATTAGCAATGGTAGTGAGTAGATGATTCCCAATGGCTCTTCTCTGCTGATTATATTACTATCCTCTACTATGCACAACAAACTTCTCAATTGTAGACACAAAATCATGTAGTTTGGGTAATTATCTAGTCTTGGGTACATACTACTATTTATATTATTCGTAAGTAAGAAAAATACTAATTGACCCATGTATTTGGCCAATTTGATTTTCTTTATGTTTCTCCTTTCAATCTTACTCCCTTACTTGTTGAGTCTATCTTTTTACTCTTTGACATTTATCATCTTGGACACCAACGCCTATCCCAAGATGTTAGCGCCAAACGCCCTTGTCCAATCTTATTGCTCCTATCCTCTTTGTACTTTCCTCATACTTTTTGGGTCCTTTCTAGCCATTTGAAAATGTTATCATTTTGGTATTTGGCCTTTTCAGGGTTAATTATTAAATACAAGCAAGGGAATCATATAAATATAAAGTTATGTGATCATAATAAAGAACCAAGCACTAAGCATCTACTATCTCTACCTAAGGTTGCATCCACCAAGGCATCTAGAGCTCCATTACATCCATCTAGCTCCATCACATGGGACACAAGGGGTGGTTCATCTACATACACTTCATAGGAGGGAAATTCATTCTATTCCATGTACA